>CAUYUJ010017754.1:87500-188985 GCA_963575745.1 Prorocentrum cordatum
TCCCGCCCCGGCCCAGCGCCGCCAGCCTTGGAGGGGAAGGGGCTGGTGCGTCGACCCGTCTGGCCTTCCCGCTGCGGCGGAGGCCCCAGGCTAAGGCCTCAGGTCTGTATTTTGTCGGTTTGCAGTCCTGGCGTTTTTTCCCTCCATTTCGGCCTTTGGGGCCCGTTCTCGGGCCCCAGGGCCACCAAACGTGGATCTCGGACGAAAACTCGGGCGGGGCTAGGACGAGGTTTCAGAGCGTTCCGGAACGCTCGCAGAGCGCTCTGAGAAGGCCGTGGTGCCCGAGACATCCTCCAGAGCCGCCGGATCTCAGAAACTTTCGATTTTCAGTCAACCGGCATCGTAAGGATGAACAACATTCCGAGGCTACCCTTGCATCCTTCCCCTGGTCTGCGCCCCGCTCGCAGAGCGTCGACACGGCCTTCCAAGGCCCTCGCATCCTCATCGCGCGCCTTTCTTCTACGGGCCAGCTGTCTGCTCACCCGAACCTATCCTCGTCCTGGCTTCGTCTTCCCCCTGGGTCGGGATCCCGCAAAGAGGTGTGTGTGTGTGTTCCCCGGTGTGTGTGTGTGTGTGTGTGTGTGAGTTCGATTGGTTGTTGCATCGAACCGCCCAAAACAGATGCGCCCCAGCCGCCGGCAGCTCCCGATAGTTGCGGATAGGTGGGGCATGCGTGGGGCATCTGTTCGCGGCAGTTCCGTGCACCAGCGGATCGAATTCATGCCCCCCCTCGGGGCCCCCCCCTGGTGGATCCCGACTGGGGCAGCGGAACAACATGGACGGACGGGTCGGCGGATGTCAGGGGCCGAAGGCGTGAGGCGGGCGGCCCCTGCGTGCCCCGCGCGGCTGCACCGATGCGACCGGGGCCGTGCCGCCGCGGCGCGGCAGCGGTGCAGTCCGCAGAGGGGAGTCAGGCCGTCGAAGTCTGGAGGTAAGGGTGGGTCACCGTCCCAAGTTCGGCGGCGAGCGAGGGGGGGAAGTTTCGGGTTCGAGGTTCGAGGGTTTCGGGCGTTTTGTCGGTTCTCGGCGGTTCTCCGGCCTCGGGATGCTTGCCAGCAGCTGCGCTTCGCCGCGGGCGTTCTGGGCGTGCCCGGATCGCCCTGCACGCCCGTTGGAGACCCGAGATATGACCCAAAAGCCAAATTCGGCAGCGAGCGAGGGGGGAAATGAGAAGGTGGAGGCTTTCTCAGGAAGGCGGTGGGGCTTCTCAGAAGCGCTCCGGCCTTCTGAGAGGTTTTCTGCGTCGTCGGGGAAGGCTTTAGGCATATCATCTCAGAAGGCCAGGGTACTGCCGAGCCTTTGATAAGGCCCGCCGACAAGTGTACACCTTTGCATCCCTGCCTCTTCGGTCCATCCTTAACCACTTTCGATGCCCAGCCCCGCTCGGAAAGCTTCGACACGGGCGTCCAAGGGGCTTCCATCCTTATCGCGCATCCTTACTATCAGTCTTGACTACACACCACCACCGTGCCTGGTTTTGGGCCATCCTGGGCCGTGGGGTGTTGAGCGCTGTTCTGTCTGGGCAAAGGCCCCAGGCTGGGGCCCAAGGGGTGCCCTGAGGTCCGGGCGTCGCGATTTTTGCACCCTGGGCGTCTTCGCCCAGCCTCGGGGCCCCAGGACCGCCACGGATCGATCCGGGCCAAGAAGCTTGTCGCAGGAAGATTTTCGGGCGTTGCTAGAAGTACCCCTGGCCCAAGGTACCCCCAGGATCCTCGGCGTGGCTTAGACGGCCTCCTGGGCACCCCTCACGAGGGCCAGGGGGCCCCAGGGGCTCCAGAAGTGGAGCGAAAAGCTAGGGGCAGCTTGGGCCAGGGGCATTTCTAGCAGCACCCGAGATGTGGTCTAGGGTTAAGTCGGGCCTGTCCCTCTACAGGGGGAATATTCAAAACGAGTCAATAATAGTGAGGGGACCATGTTTTGATTATTTAATTGAACGCTCCTGAGGGGACAGACACCGCCGCCCGGAGGTTGCGTGGGGGGCAAATCGGGATGTCGCGGGGGTGTTCACTCAGCTTTGGCTGGGCTTTTGTTAAGTGGGGTCTTAAGACTCTCAGAAAGCCCCAAGAGAGCTGGAAACTCACTTTAAAAAACGTCAAATTGGACAATAAGGTCTCAGAGGGCCTGGAAAAATACGAAAGTGGGGTCTTAAAGGCTCTCAGAAAGCCCCAAGAGAGCCGGAACATGACCTAAAAAGACGCCCGAAAGCCGCAAGAGAGTCTGACAATCAAACAGGAAACCTGAGGGTGTGCAAAAGTGTAGACGAAAGGAAGAGGCATACGGAGAGGCCTACAAACGAGATCCGAATTAGTTTGGGGGCCTCAAAAGGAACTCCGGGAACCCCCTGGGCGCGCCCAGGACGGCCCAAGAAAACCCCCCAAATGCTGCCAGACGGCCCAGGCCGGGGTCGGGAGGCGTGGAGGACAGCCGCAGAGAGCGCCCGCTGATTCCAACGTGCTTCCAAGAGTCCGCGAAGACGCACGTGAGCTCGAAACGATGCAAGAATAGAGGCTCGACAAGGCCAGCATGGACATAATCATATGTGTTATACGAGATTTTTTGCGTGTTGGTTTTTGGTAGTCGAAGTGGGCCGAGGAGAGGTGGGCGGGCTGCCAGACTGGACCAACATGGCCTGGAGGACGCCAAGATCGCCCCAGGAAAGCGTCTGGAGGCCTCCAAAATCGAGTCAGTGAGCTCCCGGAGAGGCCTCTGAGAGAGGCCGTCAGCGCCTTGAAGACGAACATTTCCAACGAGGTGTGTTCTGAAGCGAAAGTGATTGTTAAAGAGCGCTCATTCCGCAGCTGTGGCCCCCGGGCCGGCGGAATGAGCAGGCCGCGGGGAGGGCCCCAGTAGGGATTGCAAGGGCTTTGAGGAATGGGTATTGGTACGAGGAGTTCGTGCGCGCGCAGATTGAGGGGACTGAGTTCGTGCAGACCGTGCGGCGGGGATCTCGCGCGCCGTTCCTGGTGGGGCGGCGGGTCGCTTCGCTCACTCCGCCGGCCCATGTAGCCTCATCCGAGTTGCGGGCGCGCGCGCGAGCCCGCAGTTCGGAGCCAGGGCCCGCCGCGACGGCCGCGAGCTCCGTCGTTTGATGCCCATGCGGCGCCGCCAAGGAGGAGAAGGAGAGGAACAACGAACGGGGATGACACGAGGAGGAATATGGTGATCCAGATAAGTAGGATGAGGAAGAAACGGAGGAGGAGGACGCGGATAATGGTAAGGAACAGGAGGAGGAGGAGGAGGAGGAGGAGGAGGAGGAGGAGGAGGAGGAAGAAGAGGAGGAAACATAGGAGAAGAAGGAGGGGGAGGGGGAGGGGGAGGAGGAGTCTTTGGATGGCGTGTCGTGGCGCGATTGGAGTCGATGAAGGTCATCGTCAAGAAGCTGCTTTTGTGGGGGGCTTCGTGGGGCAGCGTGGTTGTGTGGGTCTGAAGCCATTCGGATGGCTGATGGGGTCTCGCGGGAGGCTTCTCGGGGGCGCTTGGGGGCCTCCTGGGGTCCTCCTGGGGTCCTCTTGGGGGCCTCTTGGGGCCTCTTGGGGCTTTTTCTGGACTGGAGGCTCGGATTTTCGCATCGCGTTCCCCCCCGTGGGCGCTTCTTGGGCCGTCTTGGGGGCCTCTGGGGCCGTTTTGGGCGCCTCCTGGTCCCCTCTTAGGGCCGTATTGGGCTGTCCTGGGCGCCTCTCGGGCCGTCTTGGGGCCCTCTTCAGCCGTGTTCGGCCCATCTTGAGGGCCTCTTGCGCCGTCTTGGGGCGATCTTGGGGGTCTCTTGGGCAGTATTGGACGCGAAACATGCAAGTTGTCGGAAGAAAATGAAACGACTGTTGGTTGTTGAGGCTCCCTTGGACGGCCTCTTGAGGCTCTCTTGGGGCTTATTGGCGGCGGCTTGGGCCGTCTGGAGGCCATATTGGGCGTCTTGGGACGATCTTGCGGCGACCCAGGGGGCTCTCTTGGGGCGTTCCTGGGGCGCTCTGGAAAGCCTGGAAGGCAGCGCCGAGGAGGAATACGATCTCTGGGACCCACTTGGCCGGGACCTGCTCGGGGTACTTTTCGTCCGGGGCCCCCCAGGGGCCGCGCCCCGCGCGCGTGAATTAGAAGACCATTAACCAGTCACCTGAAATCTTCAGGGACAGGCCCGACTTGAGTCCATGGCTCTGGTCGTGATTGCTCACGACGTTGCCGTCGCCGCGTGGCGTCGGAACCCAGGGAGGCAAAAAGTGGACGGCAGGCGCGCAGCGCGCACAGCGGCACCTTGCAGGCCTCGTGCCGCCTCGGCGTGGCAGCCGCGCTGGGGCCGAGCGCGCTCGGGGCGGAGCGTTCTCCAGGGGGTAGGACACTTGCCGGCTGGCGCCCAGCATTCGGGGATGCCTCACGCGAAACGCTGGTTTTCTACGGGGGGCAGTTCACGGCGCGAGGTCCGCAGAAAAGGCGGGGTCCAATAGCCTTGGGGGACTGCCGAGCTTGCCGAAGCTGGAGCGGCTCGCGCAGTGCCAGAGAAGGCAGGACCCGTGTCGACACGGGAGGAGCCTGCCGTATGCAGGTTGCTTCGGGTCAGCACAGGCTGGTACAGCGCGAAGCATGCTCACTGCGTTGGCTGCTCTGGTCACTTGCCATCCGGCACGTGGCCACGCGCCGCTGACATTTGGAGTCTGCTAATGTGTTACGGTCGTGCAGTCAGTACATTGCAACTACTGCTTCACACCATGCAGACTGACATCATGAATTACACACCGCGCGCAGCATCGTACTCGTCGATTGGCCAACGTGCACATGATGATATTCACCTGGGCGCGGTGCTTGGCTTGAGGTTGTTCGCGTGGTCAATCAGATGAGCGCTAGATGTCATCCGAATGTGTTTCGAGCTTTGGGGCTGAATCTGTACGCGCATGGAAGGAAACTGTGCGCCAGGCAAGTGCTGTCTTCCTCCATCGTGATCGATTGTCTGGAACGGTATTATCGACTGTGGTAACTATTGTGAATTGACAAATCCGACAAACAACTCTCTCCGTTCGAGAACTTACCCGCGTTCTCCTTTTCCAGATTTCGCAATCCATGCGTCTGTAGAGGCCCACTGTCGTCGTCGTCGCCGTCGCCGTCGCCGTCGTCGTCGCCGGTGTCGTCGTCGTCGCCGTCGTCGCCGTCGCCGTCACCGTCGCCGTTTTCGTCGCCGTCGCCGTCGTCGTCGTCGTCGTCGCCGTTATCGTCCTAGTGAGCTTACCTCGGAGCTGCGGTGGAAGCAGCGGTAATTAGCCAGTGGAGTTCGAGATCGACATGGAAAGAAGAGACCCCAAGAGAAGGGCGGATGAAGAGGAGCGCCGCCTGCAGGCAGCGAGTGAGCGAGCGGGGGGGTGAGAGAGAGATAAAGAGAGAGAGAGAGAGAGAGAGTGCGAGAAAGAGAGAGAGAGAGAGAGAGAGAACGATAGAGAGAGCGAGAGACCCAGACCTCCGACATCATGATTTTTTCTCAACGTCGACCCCCACAGGTCTCGGCCCAATCCCCCAGGACCTTTTTTCACCCTGCGTCGTCTTTAGACGGTCCCGAGGCCCGGTAGTGTCCCCCAGAGGTCGAAACTAACGCAAATCCTCGGGCCGTGCTTTTCTCATGACTCGAGGGGGCCTGGGGACAGCCAGCGGCGGAGAGCCCCGCGCGGCGCCCGGGGCGGGGCGCGCAGGACCTCGTCAACACTGGGCCCCCGCCCCCTCCTCGCAGTGCCTTGCGCCTCGGCCCCACGCCGCCCGCCACCGGGCGCTCGTGCCCCGGGTCTCCGCCGCCCGCGCCGGACGCGGCCACGCCTGGCGCGCCCCCGCCGCCGCAGAACCACGTCCGCCTGGGCCCCACGCTGCCCGCGCCTGGCGCGGTGCGGCACGGCTCGCCGCCGCCGGCCCCGGACGCCGTCGGGTCTGGCCCGCCACCGCCGCTGCGGTCGCCCTTCCGCTCCGGCCCGACGCCGCCCGCCACCGGGCTCGTGAAGCTCGGCCCAGCGGCGCCGACGCTGGATCATGTGCAGTCGGGCCCGACGCCGCCGCCCAGGGGCCTCTCCCGGCCCGGCTCGATCTCGCCAGCGTCTGGGACGACCGGGGAGAGCAACATTGGAGTGCGAGAGAGCCCGATGCGTGATTTCGGCTGCCTTCCCAGGCATGCTCGCGTCGTGAAAAAACACGGCGAGAGGTTTTTGGCTTTTTGTCAGCTTTGGGCCTCTGGGGGCCCTTGCCAGGCCCCGAATCCGTCAAACATCGGCTCGGGATGAAACGCGGGCCCTTGGGACAGAAAAGATCTAGACATCGGATGCCTGCTCATCGACATTGGTTTGGGGTTTTTGAGGGGAAATTGATGCCTGGGCTCCAGGACAGCCTGGCCGTCCACCTGCGTTGATTGCCGTTCGAGCTACTGGCCCGATTTTAGTTTCGAGCCAGTGGCTCGAACGAACATCGATGCTGGTGCCGTCCTGGCTTGTGGACACGGCCAGGGAGGTAGTGCGCAGTGCCAGGCCCAGCCCGTTCTGCGCCGCAGCCTGCCCGCGGGTGCCCTCCCGAGGACGACGCAGCCTGGGCCGCCGCCCTCCGCGCCGGACCTCCTCCACCTGGGGCCGCCGCCGCCGCCCAGGTACCCCTGCCGCGCCGGCCCCACCACGCCCGCGTACGGCATGCAGAGGCTCGGTGCGCCCTCGCCAGCCTCGGACCCCGTCCACCCCGGCCCGACGCCGCCCTCCCGAAGCCCCATTCACCCGGGCCCGACGACGCCCACCTCTGGGCTGACGCGGCCTGGCCCGACCCCGCCGGCCTCGGACCTCGTGAACCTGGGGCCCACGACGCCGCCGCGGAGCCTCCACCGGCTGGGGCCGACGCCCCCGGCGCCGGGCAGAACATTCCCTGGGCCACCACCGCCCGCCCTCGACGTCGTCAGCCTGGGCATGACGCCTTCGCCCCGCAACCACATGCGATTCGGCCCCACGCTGCCCGCCACAGGCGCCACGCGCTCTGGCCCGCCACTGCCGGCCCTGGACCTCGTGCAGCCAGGCCCGTCGCCGCCGCTGCAGAACTCTGTGCGGGCCGGCTCCACGCCGCCCGCGTCTGGCACGACACGCTCGGACCCTTCGCCGTCCGCGACTGACTCTGTCAGCATGTCCTCCACGCCGCCCCTGCGCGGCTCCGTCAGAGCCGGCTCGACCCCGCCCGCGTATGGCATGTCTCGCTCGGGCTTCCCCCCGTCCGCGCTGGACCCCGTGAGCCCCGGCCCTCCGCCTTCGACCCGCAGCCCCTTGCGTCCTGGGCCCACGCCGCCGGCCTCGGGCACGACGCGCCCCGGCCCGACGCCGCCCGTGTCGGACTCCCTGCACCTGGGCCCGTCGCTGCCGCTGCGGTCCTCCGCGCGCCCCGGCCCTCCGCTCCCTGCCTCTGGGCTGACGCGGCTGGGCGCCATGCTGCTGGTTCCTGACCACGTGCAGCCTGGCTCCATGCCGCCGACGCGCGGCTTCGCGCGTGCGGGCTCGCCCCCTCTGGCCTACGGCATGAGCCGGCTGGGGCCAGCGCTTTCCGCCCCCGACCTCTTGCACGCGGGCTCGGGGCTGCTTCCAAGGAGCCTCCTCCGCCTTGGGCCGCCGCCGCCCGCATATGGTGTGTGCAAGCTGGGGCTGGTGCGCGGCAGCAGAAGCCGGCTTCCTGCCCCTGAGCGAAGAGAGATGATTTTTGCTTCGTGTATGCGCGTGTGGGAGTGTGTGACACAGAGTACGTGACGTACATGTAGTCGGCATGCGCACGAGCAGACAATGTCGCATGCGCGTGGCATCAATTTTCGCAGTGTGCGTAGATGCGTGCTGCATGTTTCATGTGCGTATGCGTACAAGCGGTTCAGGTCTAGTGAGACAGCAAATCAAGGGTCTCGACACGCACACACACATACACATCACATCACATGTGGCACAGTGTGGTTGTGGAGAGAGGCGCGTTGTTGCGTAAGTGATGGGTAGTGATTGCTTGCACGCGTGCTTCTGCTGGTCTGGTTTGTATGCGTATCGTTCTGGTAGCTTCGGCCCATCCCGCCACCATGTCTGGGTCGTGGATCAGAGGACTCGTGGGGCCTTCCTCTTGGGTGGGTCTCGGGGTCACTTTGGACGGGCATGGTCCTGGGCACCCGAAGCAAACTTGTCATAATTTGGGCGTCCCAGAGGCTCACGGAGTACACCTCAGGAGCGCCAGGGAGCGCTTGGGAATTCCCAGGGCCGCCCGAGGATCGGTGCTCGGGCCCCTCAAGAATTCAGTAACTACTCTGACGTTCACCCTACCGCACACTCCGAGTCTCAGACCCCCGACGTCATGCTTTCTTCGTAACGTCCACCCCCAGAAATCGGTGCTCGGGCCCCTCAAGAATTCAGCAGCTACTCTGACGTTGACCCTACCGCCCACTTCGAGTCCCAGTCCAGCGGCATCATGATTTCTTCGTCAGAGGTCTCGACCGATTCCTCGGGACCGGTTTTCATCCTGAGTTGTTTTCTGATTGTCCAGAGTCCCAGTGAGGGCCCCCCAGAGGCCGAAATCAGTGAAATCTCCTCCGTCGTGTTTTCTCATGACTCGAGGGGGTCTGGGGTCCGGGGTGGGGGAGCCCTCTGCCGCCCAGGTGCCGCCACCGACAGACCTGCTGCACGTGGGCCCCTCGCCGCCTCCGAGGCACCCCCTCCGTGCCGGGCCAGCGCCGCCCGCGTACGGCACGACGCGCCCAGGGCCGCCGCCGCCTTCGACCGACCGCGTCCACACCGGCTCGCCCCCGCCTCCCCGGGGCCCCGCGCGCCCAGAGCCCTCCCCGCCGACGTCCGGCACGACGCGCCCGGGCCCCAGCCCTTCGGCGCCCGACCCCATGACCACTGGCACGCCCCCGCCGCCGCGGAGCCACTACCGCTCGGGGCCGCCCTCCCCTGCGCCGGGCACCTCGAAGCCCGGGCCCTCGCCGCCCGCCCTGGACCACACCCAGCTGGGGCCGCCGCCGCCGCCGAGGTCGCCCCTCCGCCCCGGCCCGCCCCCGCCGCCATACGGCCTGCTGCGCCTCGGCCCGGTGCTGCCGCCGCCGGACCACCAGAACCTCGGCAGCACGACCCCGCCGCGCAGTCCCACGCGCCCGGGGCCGACGCCGCCCACGTACGGCACGTCGCGCCCGGGGCCCACGCCCCTGGCGCCCGACCCCATCCACCTCGGCGCCTGGGGGGCGCCGACCGCGTCGACGCCAAGCTCGGACGGGCCCGTCCTGGGCCCGGGATCCTTGCAGACCCTCGGCGTCACGACCCTTTTCGTCACGAAGGCCAGGGGCAACCTTGTGGGAGGATAGGCTCGCGGGGGGCACCGACCCCCGATCGGCCATGCATCGCTGACAGGGGCCTGACAGCCCACCCCGCGGATATCGATATCGAGAGCCTATCATCGCCGATCTAGCCGACAGGGGCCTGATAGCCCACCCCGCCCAGGAATTTGGAGATATCGCCATCGAGCGGACATCGTTATCGAGAGCCTATCGGCGACGTATCGCCGCTGTTGGGTCGATGTCTAGCACCCTGAGCCAGTGTCCCCCCGCTTCGTTGCCCCTGAGTAGGCCTCCGTAGACATTGACCCCTTCCTGGGGCCAGCCCCGCACCCTGGGGGCGTGTGTCGATGGCCCTGCGCCTGTAGCGGGCGAGCCCCGAGAGGCCTGCACCACGGAAGGCCTGACCGCTTGTTTTTTTCTCGAGGCGCCAGAGGTCTGGGGCGCGCGCGCCCCTCCATATTCGACCAAACAACAAACGACGCCATCCCACCTACGGCCCTCCGGGCCGGCGCCGTGGCGTACTGAGATGCCCAGGGGCTTTGCTAAATGATTCGCGTGACCCAACTAAGTTGTAAGTGCGCGCAACATAGTTTAACCTTGCAAGCATAAGTCATAAATCCAACATGTAATAATAAACTCCCCGTTCTGTGCATATCCACAAGAGAGCATACTTCCAGCTTAGCTGGCTTACCGTAACCCAAATTGAATGAAACCTATATCGAGATAGTCATATCCACACAACCTAGTTATAAGTGGTTGTGCGAGGTTACAGACAGACAATACAGCCAGGTTATAACTACCATAAACAGGTTTGCTAACCTGGTTAGCTCGGTTGGGAACGTTTTTTTTTGACGGGCCACGTAGGCTTTCGAAGCTGGCCTGGCGGATTTCTGGTTGAAAAGCTCGTAGATGTATGATTATCACAAAGATGGGATCGATTATGTTGTTTGTTGGCGGTCGCTTCGGACCACAGCTCTGTGGCTCAAGCCTGAGATTGCGCCCGGAGGTTCCTGATTTCAGACTCCTCGTCGATGAAATCCTTGGAGCGACATGGCCCGCGGCATCGCCGCGCGTGGCGTTGCCCAGTCGTGTAAGGAGGTGGCTCCGATCATCGCCAAGCTGATCCAGGACTGCGACCCTGGCAGCGACGACGGAGGGAAAGGCCAGATGAAGGCCAAAGCGGGCGAGATCTGCAACATTTTGGAGATGAGCGACCTGGCCTGCTGGGGGACCATCGCGGACGAGAAGGTCGTCACTGACCCCTGCAACCGCTGGGGCATGGGCTTGGACCCAGTGGACGTCCACGAGCTCTTGATGAAGATCGCGCAGCAAGGCTGGAGCGAGGCGGCACTGCATACCCCAAGGTGCTTCGAGATCGGCCCTCGCAGGATCGACGACATGTACGACGCCGCGGGTGGCCAGCTTGCTCCTGTGGTCAAGGACGACATGAGGGTCACGACGGTGACGTGTTCCCACGCGACGGCTGGGAAGCGAGCTATGTTGGCGGGCTGTAGTTCTACCCAAGCCAAGTTGTGTGTGGACGGCGTCCTGCAGGGCCAAGGTGACTCTCTCATCTCCTTATCCTCCTCCTCCTCCTCCTCCTCCTCCTCCTCCTCCTCCTCTTCCTCCTTATCATCCTCTTCCCTCCTCCTGATCCCTCCTCCTTCTCTCTCCTCCTCCTCCTCCTCCTCCTCCTCCTCCTCCTCCTCCTCCTCCTCCTCCCCCTCCCCCTCCTCCTTCCGCCCCTCATCGCCCCCCTCATCCTTGCAGGTTGCTGCGCTGAGTCCGAGTTGCGACGAGGCGCTCGGCGTAGGTACCAGGTGGTTTGTCATCCGCCATCAAGTTCTTGACGAGTGCGCAGGGATCGCAGAGTGCTTGCGCGAGGCTGACAACGTCGGCCACGGGGCGGAGAGGGAGCAGACGCACGTTGAGGCGATGTTCGCCGTCCACGCCAAAGCGGCGAAGAACTTCAAGGTTGCGGGCGAGTACTTGCCCGACGCCGTTTCCCGCGACATGGAGGCCACCCAGCCGCGCGTGGAGTGGCAGGTTCGGGGCATCGGCGAGTTCGCGGTGAAGTGGAGGGGGGGGGAGGGGGGGGGGGGGGGGAATGCGCCTGCAGTGCGTCCAGGAATGCTCGAAGGTGCCCCCGTTCAGGCGCGAGCTATCGGATCAGCTTCTTCGTTCCTTATCGGTCTTGCAAGTGGCCCAAGCACCGCGCTACGTCGTCGCCGCCGTGAAGGCCCCCCCCTCGTAGCCCCCGGCCAGCACTGCCACGGGCAGACCTCGAAACTCTTCACCGCGACCGACCTGGCCAACATCACGAAGAAACGGCAGCATGCGATCGAGGCGAACGACCAGATGGTCAAGGCGAAATCGCGGCTGGATGAGACCACCGCCAAGGGCAAAGCCAACGGCGACGCGGCGAAGATATACGGAGACTTCCAGGCGCACATGGCGATGCACCTTCACGGGGAGAAAAGCAAGCGCCGTGCCGCGTTCAAAGACACGTCGGAGATTTGCCAGAAGTTCCTCACGGACACGTTCGCCATGTTCCCAGCGTCTCGGACTTCGCAGCTGCCATGGCCGCATCTAGGACAGGTCGCACCTGGGCCCGACGCGACGGGGCCGAATGGCAGCGCCATGAGGGAGTTCGGTGAGAATGGGCTGTTCGTCAACAGCTTGAAGGCCAACGGGTTCGAGCAGAACGCGGTGGTCAAGCTCGAGGCTGACGGCGGCAGCGACGAGCGGTGGAAGCTTATGAAGATCAAGGGTGGCAGCGTTGGCTTGGCGGAGTTCGACCCCAAGAAGATCAGAGAGCCAAAAACGTTCAACCCCAGCTGCGAGTGCAACCTGGGGTGAATGTGTACCCTTTGGAAATGGCGCATGCCGTTCCCGTGTGCGTTGCGTTTCTGCGCGCCGACCCGAGCGGCGCGTTCTTGCGGCCGCGACGCGCTTTGTGCGCGGTTTTCTTGCGCGGCCTTCCGCGCATGGTTGCTTCGGAGGCGCGGGGTTGATTTGCGCTTGCCCAGGCCAGGTTCGGTTGGTCGAAATTGATGCCCCGCCGCGCGGGGCTGCGCCCAGGAATCAATCAGGACGTAGCGTGTGGCGCTGCGGCGTTATCAGCTGTCGGCGCCCGCGCAAGCGTTCGCTGGAGTAAATTCACTCAGCGGGACCTTCGCCCCAGGTTGTACTCATTTTGTTTTTTCCACACAACTTCATGTTTGCTTGCACATGTTGCGTGCGTTGTTTTTCGATGTTTGGTGGAACCTTCATCTGAGGTTGCACATGTAATTTTCCGAGGGGTTCACCTGGGGTTGCACATGTAGGTTTTCCCCGCGGGAGTAAATTTACTCGCGGCATGCGCCGTCCCCCCGGCCAGTCCGAAGCCCCTCGCCCCGCCGTCTACTCCCCTCGTCGCGGGCGCGGCGGGGGAATGGGGGGTGGAGGGGGTGAGGAGGGGTGAAGGGCGAGGGGGCATGGAGAACGAAGGGATGGTCGGATGGAGTTGCGGGGTCAGGGATGCCAAGTTGTACTTCAGGGATCGTTAGCACAATCTCCGAGTTGTAAATGATGGCGGCGGGGTGGGCTGAACGCGGCTGGGGGCGTGGCTCGAGCGCGCCGCGCCCTCGGCGCACCGAAGGGGCACTGGGCGCGCCCCAGGTTGCACTCGCATCTGGGGTTGAACGTTTTTCTCCTCCCGAGAAGAAGGGCAAGCCAGCCAGGCTTCTGGGCGTGCGCGTGGTTCGGGCAACTGGAACGCACTATCCCAGACCCAGGGGTGAACGTTAGATCTATAATGAAAATAAGTTTTAACACGAACACCACTACTAACCTTTGGGCAACTATTATAATTGCTACCTCTAATCCAAGGAGGAAGGGGCGACGACGACGACGACGGCGGCGACGGCGGCGACGAGGGGGGGGGGGGCGACCGCGAGCCCCAGGCGGCGCGCAACGACGCGTTCTCCCTGGACCTCGCGGCCAGCGGCTCCAAGGACAATCGTTTTTTCCCCATGTCCTAAGATGGGGTTCTTGTTATTACTTGGGCGCCTCCTACTCCTCCTCCTTCCTCCTCATCTTTTCTCCTCCCCTCCTGTCGGGCTTACTCATACTCAGACTTGCTCATGCACAGACTTACTCATACTCAGACTTACTCAAGCAGATTGTGGGGATGTCTCAGGCGGGGCGCTGGTTTCAGCACCCCTAAGGGGAGCCGCCAGGGGTGGTTGCACGGGCTCGTTCGCGGCCATTTTGTGGGGATGTTTCAGGCGGATTGCTTGTTTCTGGGCCCAGCATCCTTCGCTTTCGGAGCAGATTTGGAGGATGTCTCGAGCGAGGCGCTCATTCCAGCACCCCTAAGGGGAGCCTCCAGGGGTGGTTGCACGGGCTCGTTCGCGGCCATTTTGTGGGGATGTCTCAGGCGGTTTGCCTGTTTCTGTGCCCAACATCCTTCGCTTTCGGAGCAGATTTGGAGGATGTCTCGAGCGAGGCGCTCATTTCAGCGCCCCTAAGGGGAGCCGCCAGGGGTGGTTGCACGGGCTCGTTCGCGGCCATTTTGTGGGGCTGTCTCAGGCGGTTTGCTTGTTTCTGTGCCCAACACCTTTCGCTTTCGGGGCAGATTTGGAGGATGTCTCGAGCGCGGCGCTCATTTTCACCCCCCCAGGTGGGCCAGGTTTTGGGGGTGTCTCGATCGGTTTGCTTGTTTTGGTGGCCAGGCTCGTGGGCGCAGATTCTTCTCAGGATGCCACAGGAGGCTCCAACAGGGTCCAGGAGGCTCCAGGAGACCACATGAGGTCCCAGGAGGCATCAGGAGGCCACAGAAAGATTCAAGAGGCCACAGGATGTCCCAAGAGGCTCCAGGAGGCCCCAGGAAGCTCCAGAAGGCTTCAGGAAACCACAGGAGGCCCCATGAGGCAACAGGAAGCGCCAGGAGGCCTCGGAAGGCAACAGGAGGCCCCGAGAGGACCCAGGAGCAGGAGGCATCAGAAGGCAACAGGAGTGGTTCCAATCCCATGTGTTTTACGTATGCTCCTATCGATTGGGCCTCACCTGGAGCACGATTCTTTGATGTTCTACGTATGTTTCTATAGATGGTCCTTCTCCTGTGTGCACAATCTTAAATGTTTTACTCATGTTCCTACGTATTGGGCCTCTCCTGGGGCACGAGTCCTTGGTGTTTTACGCGTGTTCCTATAGATTGCCCTTCTCCTGTGGCTCTAATCCGCAATGTTTTATGTGCGTCTGTTGCTATAGATTGCGCCTCTCCTGGGGCACGAAACCTTCCTAGGAGGTCCCAGGAGGGCCCAAGAGGCCCCTGGGGACCCCAGGAAGCCCCAGTAGGTTTCAGGAGGCCCCAGGAGGCCCCAGGCTCATGCGCAGAGACGCGCTCGTACTATTGAGGCTCATTCACATTCCAATTCATTCGCAGTTAGATTGATGTCCAGACCGTCACAACTGAAGCCCGTTTATATTCGAAAGCTCTTGCGCGTAGACATTCACGGCGGACAGGTCCATGCGAGTAGATGCACATATGGGGAGCTCCACGCAGTGTTTTTTTTTTTGGGGGGGGGGGCCCTCCTGCTCCTGCCCCTGTTCCTGCTCCTCTTCCTCGAGATCACCCCCCTGCTCTTGCCCCCCTGCTCCCCCTGCTCCTGCTCCTGCTCCTGCTCCTCTTCCACTTCCTCCTCCTCCTCTTCCTCCTCCTCCTCCTCCGCTTCCCCCTCCCCCCCCTCCTGAATTCTGGATCTTTTTGTGGTTTTGATGCTTGGATGTTTTCTGGCCTGTGCGCGGTGGTGGTGGTGGCGGTGGCGGCGGTGGCGGCGGTGGTGGTGGTGGTGGTGGCGGGGGCAACAAAAGACGCAGTGGGCTTGAGGATCACGAAGGGAGGGATAAAGGGGGGAAGAGGATGAGGGGGCGATTGCGCGCCCTCCCCCACTCCCGCCCCCCCCCGCCACCCGCGCAGGACCAGAAGGAGATGATGATGTCGATGTCCGTCTGCAAGGCCAAGGCTGGGCCGGGGCAGTTACGCAGCCTGTTCCAACCCCATGTATCCCCGACCCTCGAGGGTCGCAGTAAGCCGCGGCCAGTTGCGACCGACCTGATCCTTAGCGCAGATTGTGCTTAGGGAGCGTGCGTCCTCATTGCGTTGTCGCCTTCTGTCCCTTGCGGTCAGAAGATCCCCGCTAGCGGGTGGAGACCCCCGCAGTGCCCGGTGCCCCTGGAGGCCACCATGTGCTCGTGATGCCCAAGATCGTGCTCGCAGACCCTGCGAGTCCCGATAAGCAGCCCTCCGTGGTCCCATATTGGCGCGCGCCGAGGACCCCCGACCCCGCGAAGGCCAACATGGTCGCGGGGTATACGTCTTGTACAATCATCACCACGCGCCCCGAGGAATGCGGCAGAGGTGAGAAGGTTGAGCTCTCCATCCCGTGTCTGTACAATAAGGGGCCTCTTAAGAAGGGCGCCCGCCTCCTTCGCCCCGAAGAGGACAAGTGGCCAGTAGCTCAGAAGGTGCTGGCTTCGCCGAGCAAGAGGCCTGGGGCTGGTCAGAGCACCTCTGGCGCCAAGGCTCCCAGAGTGGGTGCATGAGGGATTGCGCTCGCTGCCGTTTTGTCTGGTGCGGCGCTGGCAGTTCGAGCGCGGGCGCTTCGAAGGGGGGGGGGGGGGGATTGGAGGGAGGAGGGGGCACATGTATATGATCAAGCGTGTCGTTCGAAGGCTGGCTGGGGCCCTCGCTTGGCGGGGGCTCTTGCCATTGGGCGTCTGTCTCCAGGGCGCGCGCTTGCTCTTGGCGCCCTGGTGCCGTGGAAAAGAGTGCTCTTCGGCCGCCGTCGGTCCGCCCCCTCCTCGAGTCAGCAGCCGACGCGGGTCGATGATAGCCCTTCGCAGCAACGAGAGGAAGGAGGGGGATCATCGGGGGAGGACGTGGGCGGCGGCTGGAGAGGAGGAGCGCCAAAAGGGCAGCGACACATTCAAGGCAAGAAAACGTAAGACATGCAAACACACCAACCGCAGCCTGCGTGTGTGTGTGTGTGTGTGTGTGTGTGTGTGTGTGTGTGTGTTGTGTGTGTGTGTGTGTGTGTGTGTGTGTGTGTGTGTGTGTGTGTGTGTGTGTGTGTGTGTGTGTGTGTGTGTGTGTGTGTGTGTGTGTGTGTGTGTGTGTGTGTGTGTGTGTGTGTGTGTGTGTGTGTGTGTGTGTGTGTGTGTGTGTGTGTGTGTGTGTGTTGTGTGTGTGTGTGTGTGTGTGTGTGTGCGTGGGGGGCAGTGGAGGGGGGGAGGGGGGGGGGGGGGGGACAAGGGCGGGATAGCGCGAGGAGTAGCGAAGAGACGGAGTGAAGTTAGAGGGAAGGCGTGTATAGGGAGTAGAGAGAGAGAGAGAGAGAGAGAGAGAGAGAGAGAGAGAGAGAGAGAGAAGAGAAAAAGAGAAAAAGAGAGAGAGAGAGAGAGAGAGAGATAGAGAGTGCGTGGGTGAGTGAGAGAGAGAGAGAGAGAGAGAGAGAGAGAGAGAGAGAGAGAGAGAGAGAGAGAGAGAGAGAGAGAGAGAGAGAGAGAGAGAGAGAGAGAGAGAGAGAGAGATCGGACAAGTAGGCGGACCAGGGTCCGTCCGCGAGGCGCACTGCGGTGCGACAACTCGCATGCACTATTTGCGGCGGTGCAGCCTTAAGATACGAGGGCGGGCTACAAAACCCCCTCCCCCGGCGCAGTGCGACTGACGCTACAGACGGCGGACAGACGATGAAGATCTCACCTGACAGACCGCGTGAGGTAAAAGGCCCCAACAAGAAAGGCGACGTGCTGGCACGTGGCTAGGCGGCTTGGCGGACCGCCAGTTGGGCGCTTGGCCGCTAAGCGGCGCGCAGTGACGGGGCACCCCCCGCCCCCACGCCCTGACACCGTGGACGCGGAGCCACACGTACACACGGGCAGGCAGAAAGGAGGAGATTAGCGCGGGGCACCAGGTGGAGCGCCGCGGAACGATGACAACATAGCTTGGATGTTGAGTGACGGCACGACACCATCGGGCGAGGTCGTGAGCAGCTCGGCGAAGGCTCGCCCAGCGCTGTGGAGGCGCTGGAGTAGAGGACCTTGACGAGCTTGGGCAGCGGCGAGGTCCGCGGCGAGGGCTAAGCACCTCTGCTGAAGGGCAGCCATAGCCTGTGACAGCTCGGTTTCACGGTCGGTGAGAGGTGGCTGCTCAGTGGCACCCGCCGAGGATCTCGAGACAGAGGCGAGGTCCTCGGTACGCCTGTCCAGGTGGGCAAGCGGCGTGCGGGACCCTGAACGCTGACGTCCGTCACCCTTGAAAGGTGTCTGGAGGGGCCGGCGCGACCCCAGGGCTGGAGCCGCTAGGGCCGCGCCCCGAGAGGTCAGGGAAGCCGCTTCCTCTCGCTCAGCAACGGAGGAAGCGTGGGTGGGGCACGAGGTCCAGTCTGGTTTAGTACCCTGCGGGGGGGCTGAAGCCGCCCCCGCGGGTCGCTGGCAATGGGGGGGCGGAGTGGTATGCGCGGTGGGACCAGTCGTGATGCCGTGCAAGGCCGCAGAGGTCGGTCGCGTAGAGGGTTGGTGTCTCGGTGGGGCGGCGTGGTCGGCAGCGTGTGGTGTCGGCGGTGCGTCCTCAATGCCACTCAATCCTCGGGGGGCACCCGGGTCGTGGTCGGCGTCTTGGCGGTGACCGATATCGTCGTATGTGGGCGTTAACGCTCTTGGGGACGGCGTCGCAGTAGGGTTTGCGAGGTTTCCCGACGGGGCGGGGTTTTCGTTGGCTGGTCCGTCGTCCAAAGCGTCCGATCCCCCACCGAGGCTGAAAAGGTCATCGTCCTGCTCATCAGCGTCTTGAAAAGGAACGGCGTTGTCATGTGGGTGGGCTGACGCACTCAATGGCGGAGTCGGGGGCGCCGTGCGGGTGCCCGCCGGGGCAGGGTTGGCGCTGGCTGACTCGTCGCCCAGGAAGTCCAAACCTCCACCAAAGCCGAACGGGTCGTCCTCCTGTTCGTCGAATAACACCCGTTGGGCCTCGGCCCAGAGCTCGTCGGGGTTTTGTGGGATGTCTGGTCCAGCCGCGGGTGGAGCCTGGTCAGACAGCAGGGGATTTGGTTCCATTTTGTTTAGTTCTGCAGCTGTGAACCCAGCCCTGCGGTGTGGAAGAGGAAGTGTACGATGTCTCCGCTCGTAGATGGCAACGGCAACTCCATGGAGCACGGTCGCTTGACGATGTCGTGCTTTGGCAGCTTCCACGATGTCGTCTGGAAGGTTATGAGTACGTGCCGCCGCTGTGGCGAGGGCGTCAGCCTGACGATTGAACTCCTCCGCGATGGGCCCGATGAGCCCGAGGTCGATGCCCGTGTCGCCCTGGTGGCTAGCGACTTTCTCTACGCGGAACATGTTTGGCTTGGCCATGACACATCGGTGGACCTTTTCCCAGAACTCCACGTGCGTGCCCTGCGGAGGTGAGTGTCCGTCGATGATCCTTTGGAAGCCGTCGACCACCGCCTGGTTGTCCACGAAGACGTGTACGGGCCGTTCAGCACATGCCGTGAGGTGGACAATGGCGAGGGTCTCCGCAAGCTGTGCGTTCTGCGTGATGCCGTGAACGCGCGCACTGTAGTTCATGCGGTGGTCGATGCCGTAGTAGACGCCGTAGCCCGCTCTTGCAAGCAAAGGGATGGCTTGGTTGGTGCATGCACCGTCCGTGGCAGCGTAGACCCATGTCCAACCAGTGTCGTGGTCAAGGTAAGTGGTGTAGGAGTCCTGGGCTGAAGCCGCAGGATCTCCCTCAGGCGGGGGCCGCGGTATGGGTTGAGGTAGCGGGTCCCTCGCGAGGTCGGCTTGCAGATCGAGGAGGGCTGGGTCCTCATCGAAGAGCCCGCAATGTCTTGTGTGCGGAGGAAGACGGGCCCACTGCTCGTCACTGATGAGGGTGGTGAGAGGGACTCTTTCACGGGCCCAGCACTTGCAGTCACGCACAGTGTGCTCCTGAGTTTCCTCTTCCTCATCACAGTAACGGCAAATAGGGCTGGGATCAGCGGACGTATTTGATCGAGAACGTCGCTGTTGGGTGTGGTCCCCGCCCGACAGGTAGTTTAAGAGGAGCGCCAGCTGCCATGCGTTGCATTTGGCAGCTCCTTTGGTGCGGGCGAGCCACGTGCTGGCGAAAAGGTCGAGGCCCTGTCTGACCGAAGCCAGGTGTCCAAGGTCATGACGCCGTGGCTTGATTTTTCTCAGAAAGGCTCTGCGTTGCGAGGCGCGCAGCATGTGAAGGAAGGCGTTTTGGGGAAGGTTCAGCCAACTGATCTGACAGCCCCAGTCGTCGTACATGGTGCCAAATGTGGGCCAAGTCCAACGGAGCTGCTGAAGCGTCTGGACAAGTCGTCCAACAGGTCCTCCCCCAAAAAGGGTCTGGACATGGTGTTGGAGATCCCTGACGAGGCCGCAGAGAGTGGCGTCGCGGTTGACCTGTCGCCGCAGGCACAGGAAGACTTCACGCTGCATAATGGCGTCAATCTCCAGGGCGTGCCCTGGGACGCACACGGCCATGAGAGTCCAAAACTCGACCCACCTGTTTCCCTTGGGGCGGATAGCCGCCTTAAGGGCATGGTTGTAGGCAGTTTTGACGGGGCCTGATGGGGCTTGGATGTCAGTGCCCGTGGTACAGACGCTGGCAGCAAGGGAGCGGGCGTGCCGCGCCTTAATACGCATCGGAGATGGGAGCTTGCCAATACGCGGCAGGCGACTAGTCGCCCTGCGAACACGGGCGTCAGCGGTGGCCGTGAGGTTGAGCGCGGCTGGAGCCGGCGCTGCCTCGGCGTTGATGTAACTTCCGACGAGCTTGAAGGAGTCGACCACGCGTAAGGGCCGTTCCGCCAAGGTGAGCTGGGTAACGGCGGTGTGAAGCTCGTCAGTAAGCGCCCACCCCGCCACTTTTCCAGGATGAATGCGTTGACCAGAAAATCGATCAAACTTGGCGGTTTCATCAAGAGATTTCTGCAACTCGGGCGCGGTGTGGGTAGTGGAGTTGCTGTCGTCAACAAAAGTAGTGCTGAGTGACCGCGGCACGTAACGATGCTGTCTCTTGGTCCAGACGCACATGAGCAGCTTAATGTCGTCCAGGGACCAAGAGCTTCCCTGGAGGTGACCGTTTGTCCTGGCCAGTTCCTTAGAGTACGCACCGTTCATGCGGATGTAACGTTTGTGGCGCCTGTAGAAGTTTCTGCGGACAGTAACGATGTCTTGGGGACACCCCGCGTGAAGCGCGAGGTTAAGGCATATGTCCGTGATGAGATAGTCGAAACACTTCTGACGGTCCAGGGCAGCTCCAGCCAAGGGAAGGAGAAGGGCTCTGGCGTGTTCGATGCGAAGGGCGAGAGAAGTGCTGACGTCCCCAATGGTAGCTTTGGGAACAGCGCCAAAACTCGTGGCGTGGGTCCATCCTTTCCGCCAGTCCGTGAGGCTGCGGTAAGCTGGTGCTTCCCACGCATACATCCAAACGGAAAGCACCGAGAGAAGTCGTTGGTCCGTTGGGAGTTCGCCTCGGCCTTTTCGGAGGCACGGGTTTGGGACGTGGAGGAGGGGTTCTGGGATGGTGCCAGTGCGTTGCATAGCTCGTAGAACGCTGGCGAAGAGGCGAAGAATGTCGTCGGGAAGCTCCTTTGCCTCCTTAGTAGTCCAACCGTCCAGACCCCCCGCGCGTCTCGGTGACGGGTGCGAATGAAGTGGATGAGTTGGTCGTCGGTGAGGTGGAAAGGGGTAGCTGGTGATGGCGTAGGCAGCTCCTGTCGGTACTCGTCGTAGAAGTCGGCCCACGTCGGCATGGCTTCGGCATCATGTCCCGCACGTGCGCGGTACCTGCCCAAGATGGGCTCCCAGGTGTCGACCATGAGCTTCAGCATGTCCTTGATGTTAGCAACAATGGCGTTGGCAGGGAGGATGTCGGGGACTTGCGCAGGTGGTGGTTCACGGGTGTGGTCTTCGTCGCTGTCCGTGTCGGGCGAACTACCGTCGCCGGGGCTGAAGCCGCCAGCTTCGGTGTCAGCGTCGCTGTCGTCCGTGCAAGCTTCGTCAGGTTTGAAGGCGTTGGTGTCGCAGTGGAGTTGCGTATCGTCAGGAGTGGTAGGCGTGCGGAGATACGCCGTGGGCGAGCTATCAGCAGCTCGTGCGTATATGGCCGCCTTTCGCCCGCTTGGCTCACGGACGCCCTCGGCCCATATCCTGATGCGTTCCGCCTTGGCACGGTTCGCGCGTCGCGCCAGCTCTAAGTCGAGATGCTGGATCAAAACGTCAAGGTGCTCCCCGTGCGGCACTGGCTCGTCTGGGGCCCAGGCCTCGGGGAATTCCAGGAGAACCGTGGGGCGCAGCTTGTGGCATAAGAGGCGGGCCGCGGCCCACGTGCAGTCGATGCGCTGCGCGAGGTACGGCGGGATAGCACGGCAATCTAGATGGTGGTGCTGTCCGATGAAACGGAGCTCGCAGAGTTGCCGATGGAGCTTGCGCAGTCGGTTCATGTGAATCGTGGAAGCTCCGTAGGTGGGGAACGCGCGGGGCACAACCGGTCGATCCTCGAACGTAGGCGAGAGCCCGTGCATGGTGGGGGGCTTCTTTTTTGGTTGGTGGGGCGGTGGAGGTGGCAGATCGCGAAGACGGGTGAGATGGTACTCATGACTGGCCTCGTTAGCCAGGGTGAACATGCGCTCCACGTCGTCTCGTGCGTCGGCCTGCTCCATGCGGTCCTGATATCGCCCAGCGATGAGGGTCCCAAGTGCTTGCAGCTCGTGCCCCTCATGAACTCCGTCGTCGGGCGGGTAGGGCGTAGGGGCAAGAAGGCGTCGGGCCGTATGGTCGAGGCGACTGAGGTCAAGCGTGACCTGCAGGCCAACGTGAGACTTCGCAGGCAAGTCGCGAAGGTAGCAGAAGTCGGTGACAAGGGATCGCGCCGCCTGGTTGGCAATGATATAATCGATGCGCGAAGTGCGGGGGCACTTGGTGACGCGGTCCCAATCAGGGATATTGCCATAGGTGTGCATGGTGTGGTCTGGTGTGCCCTCAGCAACGTTGGACCATCCGTGCTGCAACATGTGCAGAAGGTGTGGATTGTCGTCAATGTTCGTGTTGGCGTCCATGCAGATGAAGTAGGGGGCTGAGCCGACCCTAGCGGCGGCACAGTCAGCGAGCCGAAAGAGAGCTGTGCTGTCTCCTCCAGCAATCCCGTAAAGGCTCGCTATGTAGATCCCCGCGGGCCCATGGTTATTTCGTCGCCGCCTACGGCGGTGTTGAGTGCAGAGTGGGAGAAAGACCTCATGCCATCTTTTCTTGGCCTTGAGGGCGGCGATACAGGGCGCATTGTCGTCGACAGTGGAGTCGACGATGGCATCCTTAGAGAGAATGGCGACCCCTCCCGAGGCGCCAGTGTTGCCCACAACGGTGTGATCAGTGCCGCCGTGGGCAGCTCTGCGCTGGGCTCGCGCCAGATCAAGGTCAGGCCCAAGACTGGCGTGGTATCCACCGTGGAGAGGATTGGCGGCGCTGGTAGCGATGGCTTGCCTAGTCGGCTTGGCATGTCGGGTCTCCTGCAGTGCTATGACAGCGGCGTTGTGGTCAACACCAAGGGCGGTGATGGTTGGCCAGTTCGCTGAGAGACTGGTGATGTTAAGGCTGACGAGGTGTATGGAGCGACCTGGCCCGTCTCCATCGGTGGAACTGGGGTTTGCGCGCCCCGCACGGTGAAGGTCAGCTTGACCCTCGCCCCAGTAGGAGGCTTGGCCACAGTAGGAGCTCATGGCGTTACTATGGGTTAGCTTGAACGGGGCTGAAGCCGCCGTCAGGCCAAACATATAGGCGGGACACGGTCGGCACTGCGCCAGGGGGGGTTCATAAATATCAGTAAAAATGTCACGAAAATTCCTCCTCACTCCTGTACTGTAGGGGACGAGGGGAGGAGAAGTGAGACGGCAGCAGTGGGAGAGGGAGGCGACTCCTCGATCCATCCTGCCGAACACAAAGACAAAAACGAGACAGCGGCGGCGGCCAGGCGCGGCGGCGGCACAACGCACGCGCATGTACTGCGCACGCGCCACCGCTGGTCCCTCCTGCGGTGACACGCCCGCCCCGTCAGTGTCTTGATGAGCAGCATCTGGTGGAACGGCTCCAGCAGCACGATCGGAGGCCTGACGCTGGGCCTCGTCCATGCCCGCTGCCGTGAGGCCCACGTTGCGGACAGGGCTGATTCCCCGCGGGGCCGCAGCAGCCGCGGCAGCAGCCGAGGTGGCGGGGGCACCGCCCCGACTCTGAGGTGAGAGCGGTGAGCCCCCGCCAAAACCCGCCACAAGGTTCTTGACACGGTGCTTGTTCTTGAACGGGTCGAAGGTTGGCGCCTCGTCGATGGGGACGATCACGCGGGTGGGCAGCTGCGGCTCGTGGTCCGTGGACGGCGTCGGCTCGAGGTCGACCTGGCTAGGGTCGATGACGCTGGCTCCGAAGCGTGGCACCACTTCGGGGGGTCGGGCATCGGCCTGAGTCTCGCGAGGCGGCGAGCTCGTGGAGCTCCCTGGGGCCTTGCGTGAACTGTGGCGGCTGCAGGTCCTGCTGCGCGGGACGCGCCCGCCCGTGTGACGGTCGCGTGGCGAAGTCGCCTGGGCATTAGCGCGCTCAGAATCCGCCCTGCTCGGGGATCGGATCGGCGCCGCGCAGGGTGATGGGCTGGGCTGGCGAGAGGCGCTTGTGCCGCCTTCCGCCGTGGCTGTGGCCTGGTCGGGGTCGGCCGCGTCTGGGCGGGGGCTGACGTGGTGGGCGCTTCCCTCGCTGTGCCTCGGGGAGGCGCTGCGATGCGCCTGGATGCGCGTGAGGACGAGCGGGGTGAGCGGCTGCCTCTCCCGCTCAGGTGGGGCAGGTTTGGCCTGGGCAGGGCGCAGTGCTGCAGCAACGTTTGGCGGGGGCGTGTGCTGGCGCGGTTGCCAAGCGCGCACGTTCGCATCGCGCCATCCTTCGGGGCGCCCAGCCCTGCCACGGTTTGTTGCAGCCCCCTGGGCTGAAGCCGCAGGGGTTATCACTGCAGGCTGGTTGCTGGAGGGGCCCTCATGTCGGCCTGAGTAAAGGCCCCAGGCGCGCGTGGACCCTGGCACTGGCGAGGTGGCCCTTAGGGCATGTAGGGGTGCACGCGAGTAGCCGATGGCCGCTGGGTGAACCCTGGCGTTGGGGGCTTGGCCGTAGCTGGAGGCGGCTGCTCCAGCAGCCGCAGGCATGGCACCTATGGGACCACGGTGGTAGGCGGCAACCCCGTCGTAGGCCGTGTTACCGCCTGTCGGGACTCGCGCAGGGGAGCGGTAGCGTGGTGTGCCCTGCTGTCCTGCGTCACGTTGGTCCCGCTGCTGGATGCGCTGCTGGTGCTGTTGGTGACGCTGCCAGTCGGCTCTCGAGAGGGGACGGGTGTCGGGGAGGATGGTGGGCACGTCGGGCCGCTGCCAGCCCCGATAGACGTGCTCGAAGGCGTGGTCAGGGTAGGTCCCCCCTACGGGTGAGTATCGTCGCACATGCTCCGTGTAGTCGATGTTCTGCGGCTCTGAGATCGCCGTGATGTTGATGGCCCGCTGGTGCGCTGGTCCATAGAGGCAGAAACTACCACGGTTGCTGCGGTCGTGGTTTAGCTCAGCTTCGGTCGTGGCACGGCTCACCATGGCGTCACAGAGTCGCATATCGTAGTCGAGAGCTTGAGGCCCAGGACCACCCTCGGCGTCCCAGTACAGTACCACATCTCGCCAGCGGGTGCGGGTCATGTGGGTGCGCTCGGCGATCAACTCGCAGACGGTCCTGACCGTGACACGATCCCTGTACATGTTGGTAATGGCTAGGGAGAAGGGTCGGCGGACCGTCTTGTTGAAGGTGAGTTCCTCCTTGAGGGCCTGATGGGGGCTGAAGAGCACGTAGCCTTCCCTCCAAAGCGGTTGGTCGGGGGAAGGTTCTTCGGGCATCCCCGTTCCTGTGAATCCAGGTGGCCGCGTTGTGCCGTCAGGCAATCCCTGCCTGGGGACGCGCCGCGGCTGTGGTGGGAGGTACCATTGGCCCTGGTAGCCTGCTTGCCCTGGTTGTGGAGGTTCTCCCCCGGGGCCTGAAGGCGCTCGGGGGGGTTCCTTGAGGTCGTGGAGGGCTGGCGCGTTGCCGAATTGGCGGGCAAGGATGTGCGGCGGCATCCCTGTGGCGCGGACGTCGAGCTGGTTGTGTGGCCTGGGGGGGGTGGGGACACCTGCTGGACAGGCAGCATGTGTCGGAGTCCTTCTTATTGGTGCTGTATGCACACGTCCAACTGTTGCACGAGTAGTCCGTGGACCAGTCCATAAGTGTACGCAGTCCGCTGCGGCCGCAGTCTGGGCACGTTGGTTGGCCCGAGGTGCCAAGCTGTGTGTTGCGGCGAGCCGCGCAATATTGGCAGCATTGGAATCGACACTGTAGGCAAGACCAGCGTCCTGGTAAAGGCGGTAGCGCATGCTCGTTTGTGCCTGGGTCGTCTGGGTGGGGTCTCGGGCGATCCCACAAGGGCCAGACGTCAGCAAACCAGGATTGGCCTGTAGTGCGGACAACCTCGGCGGGGAGGCGTGCGTCCTCGGCATGGCACCTGATCCACTGGGGCCCCATGTCCGCTGGTACCATGACGGTGCGCCAGGAGTCGTCCCCCTTAACGTGGACTTGGGTCGGTGCCCAGAGCTTAGTAGTGGTGTCGCCGTGATCATGATGGAGGATGACCCAGCCGTCACGCCCGTCCACCGTAGGGTCAATGACGCGGTAGCCCATGACTGTCGTCCCCCACGGTAAGTAGGCGCCATCGTGGTGATCACCAGGGTCGAGCCAGACCTCGATGCCAGGGGCGTTGACACGGGACCGCACATCACGCACGTGGTAGGCGAGGACGTGGTAGGCAGTCGGCTCCTCCTCCGTCACAATGTGCTCCCACGTCTCGATGCCGCTGTTGTCGGAGGTGGAGTTCCCGTCGCTCTGTCGTGACGAGCGAGAGGCAGATCGTCGCGCACGGGCGCGGCCTCGGGCGAGGGCGGCGGCCGCGCTGATGAGGGAAGGCGTACGGCGTTGGTCGACTCCAGATGACGTCGATGAGGGGTCTGGACTGTGGGCTAAGGCTGTGCCTGACTTGTACGTGCGTGGTGGGTCCGACGCGGCCCCAGGGCTGGAGCCGCTGGGGCGCGACCCGTGTGCGTCAGGGTGCCCCCGCACGGGGACAGCTTGCAAGCCCGTGTACACCAGGTCGATGAGTGGTTTCGGGTCCAGCTGGAGTATGTGGAGCGAGACGCGTGGTCGAGGCTGATTAGGGTCGTCCCTGGTGGCTGCTTCCGTGTCGTAGTGCTGTTTGGCCCATGCTCGCGCCGCTTCTGGCGAGTATAGCGCCTGCGGTGGTGGCCATGCTGCCGCGATGGTTGATCTGCGCCTGGTGCTAGCTTCCTGGTCGTGAGCTTCAGCCGCCTCACGGAGATCTGGATGATCGTAGCCAGCAATGTGGAGGGCGTGCGCGCAGTCACCCATGCCATAGGCGTGTGGAAGGGCACGGCACCTGGAAGCAGCTTCTGTGGGGGCACACCAGTCCATGCGGATGAGGAGGCTCAGGACCCGAGGGTAAATGAGGCGCGCTCCGTGAGCCTCCCCTTTCACGTAGTTGTGCCTGTTTTCCCCGCGCGGTGGTTGGGTGGCTTCGCACATCCAGAGTGCGATGGGTCCCCACGCGAGGGTGTCGTCTTCGAGACTGTAGGGCGGGTGGGGCGGCACTGCGTACCACGCGGCCAACGAAGGGTGCACACTCACGTACGTGCGGCCAACGTTGGTGCCAGTTCGACCCTTCGTTTCACGGCGGGGACCTGGCAGGAGGTGCCCTCCACAGGCAGCAAGACGGGCCGCAAGGTCGCCGCGGGTCCCATGCCAGAAAACAGTGGGCGCGTCGGTGGTGGGTTGGCGTAGGTCCCACGTGAGGTATGGGAAAATTGTCTCGCCCGAGTTTCCGCCCGAGTCTTCCAGCACCCAAGTGAGGCGGTTCGGTGGCCTCTGCATGATGTCCGTCCACGGCCCCAGCACTTGGAGTGTTGGGTCATGAGTGAATCGAGGGTGGTCGTGGAGTCGTAGATCGTCTTTGATGTCCTCAGTGGACACGCCACTGTTCCCTAGCGCGAAGCCGTTTTGGTACAGGGCGTTAAGTATGCTCTTCGGCGGCTCGGGGACCGCTGGGTCACGCTGGATGGTGTTGCGTAAGTTGCGTGTCGGTGGCTTAAGGGCAGTGAAAGGCGTACCAGGGCCTGAAGGCGCCTGGGGCCTGTCAGGTGATGAATAGCGTGCTCGCCGTCGTGGTGGTTGGGTGTCCGCGTCGGGGGAGGAACCACGAGCGTCAGCGTGTCGGAAGATGGACCACGGGCTGCCATGGGTGCGTTCACTACCGTCTCGTGGCGTCGGGCTGGTCGATCTTGGTGTGACAGACGAGGCTCGCGATACGGCGGCTGTGACTTCAACGATGGCGGCGGTGGTGGCGGTGGTGACGTCGGCGACTGCGGCGGCGACGGCTGCGGCGTAGTGTTCCTGTAGCAGCGGATGTCGGAGTGCGTGCACCTGCTGGTCGTCGTGTTCGTCGGCGAGCGTGCACGGCATTTTGTGTGTGGCCTCGTCCTTCGGCTTCCTGCTCGGTTGGCAACAGCGGAGGCACCACTGGGCAGTGGATGAGTCCAGGGCACGCGCACATATGCGGGCGCCTACGTGTCCGACAGCTCCCTGGGCAAGAAGTTTGGCACCGACGAGTAGAAGACCACACACAACTCCACCCGTGGCTATGGCCCCTAGCTTGCCGCTGGCCCATTTAAGGACGCCCCCGAAGCCGACCGCGACTGCAGTGGCTCCACCCGAGACACCATTTCTGAGTTTGTCGCTGGTCCATTTGAGAGTGGCCCTCAATGTGGACGTGACAAAGAATGTCGTTTTGCGTCGGGGTATAGTGGACACCGATGGGCCTGGTGCGGTCGCAAGGCGTCGTCGTCGTTGTCGGTAGCTGGGGTCTCGGCTCGGGGTCGGCAAGTATCCATCGATCTGGTCCTTGTACGGCATTGCTATCGCGATGGCGTACGTGGCCACCAGGAGGCAGATGAGGCAGCCACAATGTCGTGATGCCGCTGAGCTGTGCTGGGGCTCGTGGGGACCGCTGGCATCTGGGTGTTCATCATCGATGGGGTCGTTGTCGATGTCGGCCTGCCAGTGGTCGATGGCACTGGGGTTGGAGTCAGTCACGTTGTCGCCTCCTGCGGTCTGGGGCTGTCCAGGTCTAGCCAGTGGTGCAGCGGGGCTGAAGCCGCCACTGCACGGACTGGCATGAGCTGGCGAAGCAGTGGAATGGCTAGTCACATCGGCGGCAGTGACACCTTCAGCGTCGTTGAGCCGCGCAGAAGGGTCGGCCTGATCTGAGGTGTGGGGCGCACTGCTTTGCCATGGGGCGAGCCCAAAGTAGGGCTCACTGTCGCGGTCACGCTGAGCCGAGTCGCCTGATGGTATCGTGCCGTCTCGATCCTGGATATCGATGTCGTCCTGGCTATCCTCCGACGCGTGGAACGAGTCCATGGATGTATTGCCGATATCGCTGGCCGCGATGTGCTGGAGCAGCCATGATACGGGATCTTCTGCGGCCTGATCGGTGCCGTCCGTCGGCGCCGCAGCGAGCTCCGCCTCGACGAGCGGCAGCATGTCTGGCGGTTGGTGCAGGATAACATCAGCGAGGTACGCCATGGCGTCATGGTCGGGTGGAGGGAGACCTCTTGGCAGCAGAGCATGGGCCCGTGAGAGGTATGGCGGCAAAGGTGCCATGAAAGCCTCAGGGCCAACGAGCGTGGCACGAGCGCCCTGGTACTCCAGAAGGAGGCCGAAATAGCGGGTGGCGTACTCGCGGCTGCTCTGGATCCGAGTGAGGTTGCGGTTGATGCGCTGCCTGTCGGGGCCCGCTCTGTGCCAGATGTCCTCGCACATGTCGACCGCGGTGCGATGACGCAGGGCGTCGGTGGTGTCCTCGGACGCCTCGAGGAAGAGGTGATCGTACTGTGGCAGATGGAGCGTCGCCAGGATGTACGGGACGCAGTCCTCGAGCCATGCCCAGAACATGTCCTGGTTTTCCTCACCTGGTGCCCACGCCGCAGCACACGGTATGAGCCGGGCGCGGATCATCATCAGGTGCCAGAAGGCAGGGTCTTCCTCGGGTTCGCCCCTATCTTGCATGGGAGTGGTGGGACCCGTAGGGCAATAGCGGGGCACAGCAGCGGGGCTGAAGCCGCCACTGTGTGCCTGGCCAATACTGCACGGACTCGCGGCAGCGGTGCCGTTGACGATCGGGTCCAAAATGGTGCAGTGATCGTACTTGTAGATGCTGTCATCGTAGAGGTAGAAAAGGGACGCACGTTCGACGTGCTGCAGGAGAAACCCACCTCCATGCTGGGGCGCACCGCCTGAAGACGGGTGTGCTCCAGCGAGCGAGGGGAGGGCCAGGCTGCAAGCAAAGCGCCACATGATGGCGAGGCCTGGCGGGCGGCGCGAGCGATGAGCCAAAAGCTGCATGTCAGCTCGCATCTTTAGGTACCCCTGCATGCTCATGTACATTGCAACAAACACACCCACAGCAAGATGACAGGTGTCCCTACACCAGGTAGCTTGCTCGTGCTGCTGCCAAACATGACATGATATAGCAAGGAGGAGGTACGACGAGAAGTGAAAAGGGATGCCTCTGAAGGCGGCGCTTCCTCGGAGGGCTGAGGCGGGCTCTCTGAGGCACCTTCAATAGGGTTCCTGTGTGACCCGCCCTTTGTCTTTGCCTTTGTCGGCCCCTGGGGGCCCCGTCCCTGGGGTGCCCTGGCCTGGCTGATCGATCCACCCGCAGACAGCCACAGGATCGGCAACTGGTGCAGCTTCCTCCTTTTTGGTTTCGAGGGTGGCCACCTGGGGTAGGTGGATGGTACCCCCCGTGAGGTGTCCGAGGAGGGCCTGGATGTCGCCGCGCAGTGCAGCAGCTTCGGTAGTTGCCGTCTGTTGCTGAGTGACGACGGTTGCAAGCCCTCGTTCCAAGCCTGAAACGTGCTCCGCGAGTGTGGCCTGGGATGAGAGAACGCCCGCAAGCTGGACCTGCATGTTGTCCACCGTGTTGGCAAGCAGCTCGTGTTGTTGTTCCATGTGTTGGATGCGGGTCGTGGCGGCATCTGACAGTTTAGGGGCCGTAGCGAAGCGTTCGCCGAGAGTGTTCGGTTCGCGCGATGCCACGCTGAATTCATCCTCTGATGAGAGGATCTCGACGTCGCCTGGTACCTCGGCGGCTGCGTCAGCGTGCCCTTCCGTGTGGCCCCCACCTTCGGCCGCCACCGTGCCAGGTTGCGGGTCATGCCCGTCCCCCCCTGGTCCTTGGACGGCCGTCTGCTCAGCAGCTCCATCCGTGCCGTGCGGGGGTGCAGAGGAGCTGCGGCCTGGGGCGCCGTGTGATCTTGCGTGCGGCGTGGCGTCGCGTTTCCCGCTGGATGATCGGTGGCGCTTGGCTAAAGGCTCCTCCTTGGGGGTCGGGAGCGGTGCGACGCCCTTGCCTTTGGGCGTGGCAGTCATGAGGTCGTGGAGGTAGGGGCTCTGGGCCGCTTTGGTTAGGAGTGTGCCCGTGGCGGGGCTGTAGCCGCCACCACGGGCGGGCGGCGTTACAGGCTCTGTGATAGTAGTAGGGGTGACAATGGTAACGTTGTCCCTCTTCGGCACGACCTCAGCCAACGGGGCCTCGGTGATGCTCCACGGGATGGGGCACCCTGCGACCTGTACCGTATATGTGGGTGGGGGACGATGAGCGCGCACTAAGGCAAACTGCGCCGAAGTGGCTGGGTCCCAGGCGGTGTGGTAGACCTCACAGTCCCATTTGACGGACGGGCCCGTGAGAGTCTTAGCAAGCTGGGTCAGCGTGGCATGGCGTGCCGCAATGCCCGTGATGCGGTATCGCGTCTTGGCGAGAGTGGCTTCACAGCCACGGATGCTGACGGCAGCGGCCTTGGCGGCGTCTGACCCACGTGCAACACGGATCCCCAATAAGCCTGACTTGCCGTGCCTGACGACTCCTAGGGCTTTGAAGTCCACCGACTTCTGAAACGCCTCTGCCATCGTGATGGGCTGGTCCTCGGGGAACCACACGGTCTGGTACTTGTCTGCCGTGGGCTCGTCCGCACCTACGTTGCTGAGGTCGTAGGTGGCGCCGAGTTGCCCCGAACCCGCCAAGACCTTGTCGACTGCTTGAAGACTGACGCCGAAAGTGGCAGCCAGGGACCTTTTTCCGACGCCAGATCCGTACCTGCCTAGACTTTTGCAGGGTTCGAGGATAGTGACGGCTTTAAAGTTGCCGTGGAAAAGGGCCTTGAAAGTGTCCTGCAGCTGACTGTCGAGCTCCTGGCGGCGAGCGTCTTTCTTAGACTCCCTGTGCTTTTGGTTTTGGCGCGCCTTGTCCTGTGGAGCGGAATCCCCTCGGAAAGGACCCTTGGCGCGTGGACCACCGTTCACGGGGGCGCCTCCCGAAAACTGATCCTCGAAGGCCTGATGCATGGAGGGGACTGCGGCGATGGCTTCGGTTTCATGTATGGTCACCCGAATCCAGCATACGTGGTCGGCAGGATCAATGGTGGCGACGGCTACTTTTTCCGTGCAGGCGACTTCCTTGGTGCCCAGCTGGTACACGGTCACGGGGACGTGCGTGTGAACCACATTGGGCGCCTTGGGGTGGCGCTTCAGCACGGGGACGGCGAGCTCGGTGCCGACGTAGTTGTCGTTTTTTGGGCCCATGACAGCGATCGCGAGCTGACCCGTGGTACGCTTACCCTGCTCGAGATGGTGCTGCAGCAGCCGCTCGCCACTCTCGTAGTCGTGGAGGCTGATGCTGGGCTTGTACGTCTTGCCGTCGTCGAGTGATGTGGGTTCGGCCAGGACTGGGACCTTCCAGAAGGCCGGGTCCAAGGCAATAAATTTGGCGTCCGCAGCCTGAAGACGTGCGGACGCAGCTGGTGGATAGGATGTGTCACCACCATTGCGCTTAGGCTTGCTGCGCTGGTGGTGATCCAGCGTGTAGCTGATCTGGTTGGCGGCACACATGCGAATCAAGGCACTGCCGAGCTTCTTGGTGTTGGTCTTGTGCATGTCGTACGTGGCCTGCAGCTCGTCCGCGTTCAGCTCGGCGAGCCCGTTGTATGCGGCTGTGGGGCGGTCAGACCCCGCTTGCTTGAAGGCTGCAATGCAGTCCTGTTTGCGTTGGAGGAGGGATCCTTCAGCTGCAGGACGTGAGCTCGGCGGCTGCTTGGAAGAGCGACGGCGCTCCGGCTTGGCGGGGGCCATTGCGGCGGGCGCTCTGGTGGGAGGGAAGAGGTGACGCGAATCAGTAGGGTCCTGCTGGGACCCCTCCGGTCTCGCGAGGCCTGGGAGACTGGCTCCGAGGCGGGGCGCTTCGCGTCGCGGCTGCGGTCTGAGTGCAGGGCACTCTCGAGCCGAGACTAGAGAGAGAGAGAGAGAGAGAGAGAGAGAGAGAGAGAGAGAGAGAGAGAGAGAGAGAGAGAGAGAGAGAGAGAGAGAGAGAGGAGAGAGAGAGAGAGAGAGAGAGAGAGAGAAGAGAGAGAGAGAGAGAGAGAGAGAGAGAGAGAAGAGAGAGAGAGGGGGGGGGGGCGCCCCCGCCGCCGCCCACCCCCCCGCGCACGGGTGCTCGGCGACTTCGAGGCGCCGCCTGCGCCGCCCTTGCAAAGGGTGAGAGAGAGAGAGAGAAGAGAGAGAGAGAGGAGAGAGAGAGAGAGAGAGAGAGAGAGAGAGAGAGAGAGAGAGAGAGAGAGAGAGAGAGAGGAGAGATAGAGAGAGAGAGAGAGAGAGAGAGAGCAGGGGGAGGGAGGGGGGGAGGGGAGGGGGGGAGGGGGGAGGGGAGGAGGAGGGGGAGGAGGAGGAGGAGGAGGAGGAGGGGCCCGGGCGACTCAGCCCCCCAGTCCTGAAGGGTGCACTTGCGGGGCTCGTCCCGACCGTGCCCCTAAACAGCTAGCCGTGCGAGGGTCCTGCTCCCGAACCTCCTCCTCCTCCTCCTCCTCCTCCGCGTCCTCATCGTCGTGGTGATCCTCCTCCTCCTCCTCCTCCCTCCTCCTCCTCCTCCTCCTCCTCCTCCTCCTCCTCCTCCTCCCCCCCCCTCCTCCTCCTCCTCGCGGTTTCAGGGGGCGTGCGTGCCTTTGCGCTGTGGCTGTCTAGGGTCTCTCCTGCCTTCTTCCCCGCCTGCCCCTGCCGCTGCTCCGCAGCCGTTTTTGGCCAGGCAGCTCGTCGCATGTTTGTGCTTTTGTTTTGCATCCTTCCTCGCATTCGCGAGGGTGCAGGCGGTGCTCGCTGATCAGCAACGTTGTGGACCCGAACCCCGGGAACTCGTGGGTTGCGAAATCCGAGGAGCATGAGGGGCGCTCGTTCGTGTGCGTAGAACGCCAGGGCGCGCGTTGCTGCACATATTATCTCAACAACGACCTCGCTGTGTTGGTTACTATCCAAAAGGCCAGCACTGCCAGATCAGAGCAATTAGTGAATGGGGGCCATCCGAGCAGCCGACTCTGTGTGCGAGGGCCGTGATATGCCCATCGAGGAGATGCCCCTGCCGAAACAGGCGCGCGAGGACATGGCGGACAACGTCGCCAACGTCATCGCCGTTGAGGTGCGCGACGCCAGCGATCGTTTTCACTGCGTCTCGTGCTTGAGCGCCCCGTGCCCACGGTCGCGCCTCTGGCTCGAGCTCACGCAGGCCAACGTGGAGCTGCTGTGCATGGGGCCGAAGGCGACGGACGCGGATGACTTCGCGCCCGCGATTCGGCAGCCCTGCGTTCCGTTCCAGAAGTATAACCAGTCGGCCCAGGTCAAGTATTATGACCATGAGAGTGAAGTTCAGCCTCGACAACGCCGAGTACCAAGCCAACGCGGACAAGGTGTCCGCTACGCTTCAGGAGTTCTACAGGCAGCGCCATTCGCCCGGTCAGATTCCGTCGCTCGACGAGGCAGTGAACGAAGGTCTCGCGTGAGCCTGAGTTCAGAATAGATAGGTCGGTGTTCGCGGGTATCCACGGCGCCCCCGCAGTCGCCGCAGCCCAGCGCCGCGCTTCTAGTTTCCAGTCTGCGGCGCCCCTTGTCAGACCTCTAGGCTTGGGGATGCGAGCGTTGCATTGGGATGCGCATAGCTGTCCGCCTAGTTTGTGCCAGGCAAGCGCCGCCCAGCGTCGCGCTCAAAGCAAACGTATCGTCAACGCTCCTCCCTCCTGGTTCCTACTCCCGCTCTCCTCCTTCCCCCCTCATCCCGCCCTCTTCCCTTATCCATCATTCCTCATCCCACGCTACCCCCCCCCCCCCCCCCCCCCCCCATCCATTCGTCATCATCGCGTCCGCTATCAGAGCCGCCGACGCTGTCGTTGCCAGCGACGACGACAACGACGACGACGACGACGATGACGGTGACTAAAGAGGCGCGACGAAGGCTCTGGCCAACGGCGCAGGCAATCCATTTCTGCAGTCGGTCTCACCAAAACGGGTCCGCGCAAGCTGGCGCACCAGAAGCCCCGGAGCTGGGGCGCTCAGACACCTGAGGAAGTTCAACCCCAGCTGGGGTTTAGCTCCCAGGAGTTCCCCCAGCTGGGGTCGAACTCCCCAGCGTAGCTCATGTTGCGGGAGTTCAACCCCAGCTGGGGTTGAACTCCCCAGGAGCTTCTGGAGAGGTGCTCGGTTTCCTCGGCCGTGAGGCGATTTCCTGAGGTCTTCTGGCGGCTTCGGGAGTGGCTCAGAATACCCTTCAGGAGGCGATCGCGACGCCTCTGGAGCGTACTCCTAAACAACTAGCTGTGCGGGGTCCTCCCCCCGAACCTCCTCCTCCTCCCCCTCCTCCACCTCCTCCTCATCCGCCTCCTCCTCCTCCTCCTCCTCCTCCTCCTCCTCCTCGTCCTCGTCGTCATCGTTGTCCTCCTCCTCCTCCTCCGCCTCCTTCCTCCTCCTCCTCCTCCTCCTCCTCCTCCTCCTTCTCCTCCTCCCCCCCCCCCCCCACCATCCCCCCCCCCCTCCCCCTTCCCTGGTGGGTCCAGGGGCCCGTGCTCGCCAAAGCTCTCGCGTTGTTTAGGGTCTCTCTTCCTTCTCCTCCCCCCCTGCCCTTCCTGCTCCTGCCGTTGCTTCGTTGCCGTCTGTGCTCGAACCAATTCTGGATAGCCTTGGGGTCTGCTCCCTCGGCTTCGCGAACCTCGTCGGCGCGTTCCTCAGTGGTGCCATGGCGGAGGCAGTCGCCCGCAATATCATCCAGACGCTCCTGCAGAGGGCGGCGGTTGTGGAGTCGCAAGCGTCGGCAGGCTTGCCGAGAGACCAAGTCATGGGGTCGCAGGTGCAAGCGCTGGTCGCCATGCTGAAGACGACCCTCGGCATCGCGGTCGTAACCGCATCGCAGATTTCGAACGCCGCCGCGACTGGGCCCTGCAGTGAGGGCCAGAGGGTTCGCTTGGCCTCGGCAGTGGGCGACGCCCCCGCCATCGGAGTCCAGGGGCCGTGGTGCCAGCAGCACTGCAAAGCCATCGAACGCTACTTCACTCAGCAGGACTGGGACTGCATCCTCAATGTAGACCTGTCGGTGGAGGCGAAGTTGGCCCACCTTGCGCAGCGCATGTACAAGCTTGGGCTTGCGTGCGGAGGCCAATGGGCGCGTGGCAGAGTCGTGGCACTTGTTATTGCGTTCGGGCTGCCTGCTGCCCAGTGCGACGTCATCGAGCCAGCCATTATGAAGAAGTGGGTGGATAAGCTGAGGGACTTTGTCAGGCAACACGACAACGCGACCCGCTACCTTGGCCTTCGCCAGAAGGAGCACCCGCAGGGCCCGCGCCACCTGTCGCCTCCATGTACGAGTTCGCGCGCAGCGTCGGCGACCCGCCGATCTCACGCCAACTCTCGAAGTCCGCCGAGGTTGACTTCGAATGCGGCCGCTTCGGGGCCAGGAGCACTCGCTCCACGATTGCTCAGTCTCAAGCACTTGCCCCTGTGCCCCGTCCGCAGTGCACGGCACCTCAGCCGAGCGCTGGCCAGCGCGGGCGCGTTCTGGATTTCGGGGGCCTGCGCGGCAACGGAGGGGCGCTGCTGGATATGATCGCGCCTCTTGCGCAGGCAGCGCAATTCCTGACGCAGCTACATCGCGATGCCACAGCAGCTCGGCGCCCAGGGTATGCCAGGGCGTCCCCGTGGAAGGGCGCCCAGCGACGTTGGGGGCGATGGCGGCAGGGGCCATGGGGCTCTGAGTGCAGCTACCCTCGCCGTGGGCTACGCTGCCGATTCACAGGGCGCCGTCGCCGACCCCTCGGGCAGTCCTCGGGGCAGCTGGACTCCGCCGTCGGCGTCTGGGGGGGCCGCAGCTACGCCGCCTCAGCAGCCGCCAGCAGGCGCTCTTGGTGCTTGCTGACTCCCCTACGGCCGCAGGGGGTGCCCGCGGAGGCTAAGCCTTGGTGCCGGCAACGACGGCGCCCTCTGCGCCCATTGATGCTGCGCACACCCTGGCCAAGAAGATACAAGAGGCTGCAGCTGCCGAGGGGGCCGCCTTCGATGGCGACAGCGACGGGGAACCCAGGGCTACTGCCGGCAGGAAGAAGAAGGCGGCGGCGGCGAAGAAGGAGGACCTGAAGGCAATGGAAGAACACGGGAAGGCAGCCAAGGCAGCGGCGGCCAAGTCGGCCAAGGATGAAGCCGCAGCAGCTGCTGCTAAGGCAGCTGGCGCAAGCCGTGGCCGTGGCCGCGGCAAAGGCCGCGGCCGCGGCGGCCGTGGCGGCCGTGGCCGCGGCGCAGACCAGGGCGGCGGCGCTGCTGCTCCAGGGTCGCCTTCCCGTCCTCCTCCTTTGTGCCCTCCTTTCCCACTCCTCCCCCCTTCTCCTCCACTTCCTCTCCCCTCTCCCTCCCCTTCGAACCCCTCCTCTTCCGCCTCCTCCTCCTCCTCCTCCTCCTCCTCCTCCTCCTCCTCTTCCTCCTCCTTCCCCCCCGTGCATTCCAGAGTTTGTTTTGTTCTTTGTTCTTTATAGATGTGTGTGTGTGTGTGTGTGTTTTTGGGTGTTGTGGTGGTGGTGGTGGTGGTGGTGGTGGTGGTGGTGGTGGTGGTGGTGGTGGTGGTGGTGGTGGTGGTGGTGGTGGTGGTGTGTGTGTGTGTGTGTGTGTGTGTGTGTGTGTGTGTGTGTGTGTGTGTGTGTGTGTGTGTGTGTGTGTGTGTGTGTGTGTGTGTGTGTGTGTGTGTGTGTGTGTGTGTGTGTGTGTGTGTGTGTGTGTGTGTGTGTGTGTGTGTGTGTGTGTGTGTGTGTGTGTGTTTGTGTGTGTGTGTGTGTGTGGGGGGGCAGCGCCCCCCCCCCCCCCCCTCCCCCTTCCGCCCCCCCTTGAAAGCATTTGTTTCTTTCTTCTTTCTCTGTCCCTCACCTTTCCTTTTCTTTCCTCTTCTCCTGTGAGGATTGAAAACCCGCAGCCCCCCTCATTATCTGCCCTCCTTTGCAGGGGTGAAGCGCGCGATCCAGAAGGGCAGGGGGGCCATCGACATTTCGGGGCACTTCGCGCGCGAGAACATCGCCGACGCCACTCGCAACTGTTTCGGGTGCAAAGTGCACTCGGCGGCGAAGAGCGTGGCAACGTCGGCAGGGTTCAAGCCCGCTGAAGTCGCTGATGCTGCTAAGCAGGGCTGCCAGATGGCGTCGCTTCTTTGGAGCGAGAACTAGAGCCAGCCCTGGTATTTTTAGTTGCTGTAGCACCTATGTCTCTCTTTCCAAGCAGCTTTGGGGTGTCGCTGTGTAGTTGCATATGGCGCGTGGCTTTGTCACTTCGGCATCAGGGGGCGGCCAGATACCGCGCTTTCCCGTTGGCGGGGGTTGCTCTTTAGAACGCGTTCTTGTTGCTCGGGCTGTATGCCGGGGCGAAGCCTTGAGATCTTCAATTGCACGCCATGGCAGCGTGCTGCCCCCCCCCCCCCCCCCCTCCTCCTCGCAGTCGGTTGGCGTGTCTTTAGCCTCGGCGTTTCCCGCCCTCCCATCCCTCCCCTTATCGCACCCCTGCTCCTTTATAGCGCGCCCGCTCCCTCCCCCCGCACGGGCAGGCGCGCGCTCCAATCGACGGAGCAAACTAAACGCACGCACGAAAAAGCAAACTAAAGCATTCAAACAATAAGCGCACGGACGAAAGCAAACTAAATCACATCAAACACTGGCTATATCAAACTAAACCTGTCAAACATTAATGCATCGGCTGGGAAAGGCCCCGAGGCTTTCGGCATTGCCCCCAGCGTTGTCATCGCCGCATCATTGCCATCCCGTGCCTATAGCTCTTTGGCTCCTCCGGGGTGGCACGCTGGCTCGCCGTTTGTCAGGGCCCCCTAGGGGGCCCATGGTCGCGTCGCTTGGAGAGAGGTCCCATGTTTCAGCGGCTGCTTTGGCATATATATTGAAGCAGGCGCAGGAAGAAGGCATCCCCGAGCATTTCTCGCGTGCTACGCAAGCGAGGGAAAGACGCGCCATTGCGCACCAAAAAAAAACATCCTTCGACCCGCTGTTGCAGAGCCTAGATGTGACCACAACGGATGGCTTCGTCATTGGGTTGTGTTTCCAGCGTCCGTGGGGCTTCATCGAAGCAGCGGCCAAATAATCAAATGAGTTCTTGGGTGTGATGCGCCGCGTGCGCGCCGACGCTGGCAACAGACTCACGGCCATGCTGCGCGCGGGTGAAATAGTTCCAGGTCAAGTATTTCAAGAACAAACAAATCATAAGACCCAGGCGGTCTATTACAGCTTCAAAGAATTTAAGTGGCCTCCCCTGAGCAATGAAAATGCTTGGGTTTGTATGTGCTGTGCTCGTTCTTCTCTCGTGAGCGATCTGCCGGGTGGCTTGGGCCAGCTGGCCAAGTACTGCTGCAGATTTTTCCTCGGGCCATGCAATGGCCGGCCCGACCTCCGTTATGGAATCGGCCTTGAGCTGGGCGGTGAGTTCGCGTTGGTTCATGACGACGTTGGGCTCTTGGGTCAAGACGAGCGGGCGCGCGACTACTCTCTTCGAGTGAGGGGGGCGGGTGGTCATAAGATTTGCGCAACCTGCAAACAACGCGCTGAGGCCAGACTCCAAGCTCTTGCCTGATCGAGCCAACAACTATCTTGCATCGGGTACGTGTCTAGATATTGCGACGTTTGATTTCCAACCAAACGCGTCAATCCAAGGCGCCCGGGAACTTCTGAGGGCATGCGCGAGAGACGCCCCCTATGAATTGAAAGTGCTGGAGCAACACCTAGGCTACAAATTTGACTCAGAGTCGGTGCTTCAAGGTTTCTCGTTGGATATCCGCCTCGCGGACGTGTTCTGCTGGGACTGGATGCATTGCTGTATGATAGACGGCGCGCATGTCCGAGAGGCGACGCGCTTCTGCAGGACTCGTCAACGCTCGGGTTAGGACCAAATCAGTTCTTCCAGTATTCGCAAAGCTGGCAGTGGCCGAAAGCATATGCCAGCGGAAAAGACGTGTGCAAAGGCGGTGTCCTTCCTTCTGGTACTGCGTCAGAGTACGCGTCGATGGCGCCTGTGCTGGGCAGCTTTCCCAGGGGCGTCGTCGGCGACAGGGCCCGTCCTAGGGGGGTCGCTTCCGCGAGAGCCCTTTGCACAGCCATGGGCATGCTGCAGATTGTGAATTCTGGGCTGATCAGCCCAACTGGTCTCGGGGAGGCTAGTGCAGGGCACCTGCCCCTGCGCCAGGCTGCGTGCAAATGCGAATTATGGCGCCCTAGAGACCACTTCATTACGCACCTACCTTTTCAATTGCAGCGCCATTTTTGCGCGATGAGCACGTTCCTGGTGGAGCGCAACCATAAGATGATCAAACGGGCTGGTATTGGAAGAAAAATCACGCGTAACTTTAAGCAGGGTATATTAGAGGAGGTAGCATGCTTATACTTATGGACATTTGCACACGTTCGTTTCGGTGGTGCTGATCTCTTGGATTCTCGACCAGCGCCGCCCACAATGCTTGATCTAACACAAGATGTGTTCAACCTCATTGATGGCGTTGGAACGTTCACGGGGCATGTTGCTCAGGTCGGTTGCAAAGCGTCTCAGGTCGGCGACGTGGTCGCATATCTCAAAGCCCCGAATCCGATTTCATTCGGGGAGGTGTGTTGTCATTTCAAACACGGCACGGCATTGTGGACGGCGGTTCTCGAGTGGGAGTTGTTACAGCTAAGTGATAGCACGGCTAAGCGCACAGTGCGCCAGGGGCCTGTCGTTTACCCCACGTCCGCAATTCTTGAACCCTGCGCGCATTGGCCTGCAGGGGCAGGCGCAATATCGACGCTCCTTTTTCCACCCAAACTGTCGCTGCGAGCTGCAAGGGGGCGCTGAGTTTTGAGGGTGGCCACGGGGGTGCCTTGGGATACATTCCTGATCCTTCTGCTGATGCCGCTGCTACTGCGTACTCCTCCTTACTCCGCTGCTGCTGCCGCCCTTCTCCTCCTTACTCCGCTGCTGCCGCCCCTCCTCCTGCGACGCCCGCGGCTGGGCGCGCCTCCTTGACGACTCCGAGGAGCGGCCGCGCGCCTCCCCCCCCTAGAAGAGCACGGGGCAGGAGAGAAGGGAGAAGACGACGAGGGAGAGGAGGAGGAGGAGAAGGAGGAGGATGAGGAGGAGGGGGAGGGGGAGGCGGATGGGGGACGAGGACTAGGACGAGGACGAGGAGGAGGAGGAGGAGGGGCCCCTGTGGCTCAGGCGTCTGCCTGAGGAGGGGCCATTCGCTTGCGCGCGCGAGCCGCTGTTCTCCCCCCTTGCCCCCCGCGCCGCCATGGTCTCAGCGGCCAGGCTCCATTGGATCATCCGGGAGCTAGCGAATGGCCGCCGAGGTGCTGTCAAAATGAGCAGCCACAGCGACATTCTGATCATGCAGATCTGCCTGTTTCCCGTCTGGGAGCCGACTATGCGGAACAGCCTCGTGATAAGTTTGCTCCACATGGTGCAGCTGGACATCGACAGCGCTAGTATCGTGGACCACGGGCACAAGAACTCCAAAGGCGAGTCCCGCATCCGTCTTGTCGTGAAGCCCCTTCTTGTTTTCTTCGGAGGCTTCTCTGATACGCCGCCGGACACGCGTTCTGCGGTGCAGGGGGGCTCCGAGCGCCAGACGCACGCCGAGCCCATCGGGCCAGTCCTGGCGCGCGAGAAGGATGAGTCGTCCAGCGTGCAGTTTCCTGGTGAAGGTGGCGCGACTGGCTCGGGCTCTGCGGCGATGGAGAGCGAACCCTGCGCCAAGGCGGAGACTGATATTGATGTGGTGAGGCCCCAGCGGCACGGAAAGGCCATTGTTCCTCAGCAGCAAGGCGAGAAGCACACATTCGTTCCAGGCATGGCCGCGCGCCTTGTTGGCCTCAAGGCTAGGCCGCTGCTAAATGGTCGTGAAGGCACCCTGTGCTTCTACGACGACGCTGCTGACCGCTGGGCCTTTAAGACTTTGTGCGGAGGCCATTCGTGTCAGGGCATCTTGTCTTGAGCCTATCGGTTCCCGTGCGAAAAAGTCTCTCGGCATGGCGTTCCAAAAGGCAGCTTTCGAGTGCCAACGTGTGGACCCAGTTGCTAACGACCAGGTGTTCCAGATTTTGTACGACCTCGCTGCTCAAGAAGGGCAGCCTGGGGTGGCCGCTGTATTCCTACCGTTGTTCAGCGACAAGACAGCCTTCGACAATATGTACTGCCACACGGCCGCCAGGAGTCCTGAGATCGTCTACCAGTGAGTGGCGCTTAGCTGCGTTCTTGGTGCGCCTAGTGCATCCATTCTTGTGCCCCCATTCGCCATTCCTTGCGCCCCACGTCGTCCGCTGGGTTGCGTTTCTCGTCATGGCTGCTGGCGCCCCCATGTGCGTTGGGGCTGCGCTTCCCGCCTAAGGTCCTGGTTTCATGTGCTACTCGTTCCTTCGGGCGAGTGCAGTGTTGCCAGGTCTTGCGGGCGAGACTCGGCTGCGTCTCTTGTGCACGTTGCTGCTCTCCTCGTCCCCCGCTAAACTTGCCGCCTATCTCACCGCTGACGTATGCATGTGTGGACACCTCAGACGTTGGTCCCTCAGGGCTGTGGGAAGAAGAAGGAGGAGGAGGAGGACGACGACGACGAAGACAGAAGAAGAGATGGAGGGAGGATGAGGGAGGAAGAGGAGGCTTGGCAACACGCTTTCCAAGCGAAATCTTAAAAATCGCGACCCCGCTAACTAGGTTATAACCTAGTTATAACTAAGTTAAGAACCTGTTCATAAACTTGTTATTAACCTAGTTCGCCGTGGTTGTAACCACGCTTATAACCTGGTTCACAGCTCCCTTAACCAAGATGCACAACTGCTCTTGAGTGACCAATCCGCTTATATCTCCCGCAAGGAGTTAGGGAGCAGGGTGGTCATTTCAGTAGACCACGCAGAAGCCTACGCCAGGCTTCCTGGTGGACGCTGGGCTTCCTGGGGCCGTAGGTGGGGTGGTGTCGTTTGCTCTCTGGTCCGATGAGTTCCGTTGCAGGAGAGACGCGCATCGCCGATGCATCTGCGATGCTGCGCCATCCTCCGACCCCCTCTGTTCGGACCCCAGCCTCCAGGGGTCTGCGCGCGGGCTGCGAGCGAGGGCCACGAGCGACGCGGCACTCCCAAACATGTGGGCTTCCGGGGGCCCAGGCCGAGGCGGAACCGGGGAGGCCGAGGTCGAAGCGGCACCTCGGCTTCCCCAAACCGCGGAGGCCGAGGTGGAAGCGGAACCGCCCAGACTGAGGCAACCAGTCCGCCGAGAGTTTGGGCCCCTGACCCCCGACGTCATGAATTTTTCATGGTCCCCAGGCCCGGTAAAGGCCCCCAAAACCCAAACATTTGGAAAAACCGCCCGTCGTGTTTTTTTCACGACGCGAGGGGGTCTGGGGCCCGTGCGCGGGCCGCGAGGACCGGGGGGCCAGGCGCGACGAGGGCGGGCCGCCTCCGGAAGGCGGTGGGGCCTCTCGGCCTGTCGGCCGCGCAGGCCTCTCGGGAGGCCGCGCGCCGCCCGAGCCCTGCGAGCGGGCCCGCCCCCCCCTCTCTCCGCCTGCCCGCGTTCCGCCGAAGGCCTGCCAAGGGGGCCCCGACGTCCCGCGCTCCAATCCTCTCGAAGCGTGGGCCCTCTGGGGGAGAACATGCTGCGCACGGCAGGAGGTCCACGATGATGTGATGCCGCCTCTGGTTCTGGGCCGGCCATGATGCCCACTCGTGCCCGCCGTGTCCCGTCTTCAGGGGATTCGCATCCTCCTATGAGGGTGGGGCGGAAAGACCGGCCGCTTCCCAGCTTTGCGCGTACTGTGCCAGGTTTGTGGGGTTCGGCCCCCCGCGGCCCCCAATATTCGAGCTGCGGACGACTTCCCCAGGACCAGTTCCTCGTCCCGAGCGGATTCTCGACGGCTCCAGGGCCCGTCGAGGGCACCCTCGGGGCCGACAGCGGCCCCCAGCGGACGGGCGCTCCCGTTTCGGTGCTCCGGGGGAGGGCGCGGAGGCCGCGAAGAGGCAGGGCGGGCGCGCGCCGAGCCAAGGCTGCGAAGGCGGGCGCGCGCCCCTGTCCCGGGCCTGGGACGGGTCTGCCCGAGCTCGGCGCCGGCTCGCGCGGCGCCTGCAGGTGCGCCGCCCCCGCCGAGGGGCCCCGCGCGCACGGGGCCGCCGCCGCCCGCGTCCGGCACGACGCGGCCAGGCTGCCCCGCTCCCCGCCGCGCGCCGCAAGGGGGCAGCGGGCATCATCCAGACTCGGTGATATGCTGGGGTTCCCAGGTGGGGTCGGAGCAGATGGGCTCGGAAGATCGCGCCGCATCGCCGCTGCAGCGGCCGTGCGGCGCGATGCGGAGCGCCACCTTCTCCACGCCGACGGCGCCGATGCATCGTTGATGCATCGTCGATCCGTTGGCGATGCGACGCGATCCTCCGACACCACCGACTCGGACCCAATCTAGGAGGGGGGGCAGCGGGCATCACCTAAGCATGCGTATTCATACTATGAGAAAGTCCAGGGTTCGCTAAGGATGGGTCTCTTCCCAAGACGACAGGAACCTTCCTGAAACCCTCCGAAAGCTCTCCCCGAAGGGTTCCCGGAGGCTTCTCGGAGGGTTCTGGGAGCGGCCTTGCCCGGGCCTCTGGGCCGCGACCCCGCGGATACGGGGCGTTTTTCGCAGATGCCCCGCGCGGGGCGTATCCGTGCGACCGCGTGTCCGCGGGATGGCGCCCGGGAGTTCCGAGTCCAGACCGCGATGGCGTGGACAATTATGACTACGTTCGCCGCTCATGAGTGTGCCTGCCCCCAAGCTCATCAGCCGAATAGGTACAGAATTGATTTACCCCAGAATTGATTTTCCCGTCGAACCCATGAGGAAAATACATCAAATAGTCAGTAGACCTACGGAGCAAATCATTGTAGGCATGTTTCGTAGATTCGACGGGACATCAATTTTGGGGTAACTCGATTCTGTAGTCGATCCCCTACCCGAATCAGGGCTTGCTTCCGCGAGCCGCTGCCTTCCGTCGGGGCGCCGCCTTGAGGCCACGGGGAGCGTGCTCGAAGGGCCCCCCGGGCTGGGCACGGACGGCTCGGCACGCCGCCGCTCCTCGTCCCTCCCTCGGCTCTTGCCTTGGCGGCACCCCAACATACTTACATATGTGCGTCATCCCCCCAGGGGCGACGCGCGCACCGAGAAATCTTAGAGTATATATGCGTCGTGGCCAGCGCTTTCCGACCATACCGCTCGGGAAACGATATACTACAAGATGGGTATATCAGATATATGGTATTCAGATGTCTCCGTGCGTCCCATTGCCCCCCTGTCCCCAGGACCTCATGACCTCGCCCTGTCCTCGCACGCGGCGTCGCGGAGGTGCTGGCCGAAGTCCGCCGCCTCTCCAGCTTGTGCCGGTCTCGAGCCTGGCGCCGAGTCCGAGTCCGAGGTCGACAACAGTCGGTGTCGTTTAACCAATCCCCACCCCCATCCCCATCCCTTTCGAGACCACCACCAAATTACCACCCCAGTTGGGGATACACCCCTCGAAACCCGAAGGGAACGGCCCATATCCCCATCTAGGGGGGTAAGTCGGCCAGTGAGGCCCAGGCCACGCCGCTGGGGATGGGGATCGGTCAAACGATACTCAAGCAGCGGAAAGCCTTCCGTCGCGCTTTTTTCAGGACCCGAGACCCGAGGTGGCCCGGCTCCCTCCCCTCGGCCGACCACCGCCCGCGTCCCCCAGCGCACGGCGCACCGCTCGCCGGGATCCCGCGAGAGGTGCAGTCAACCCGCACAGGCAGGAGGAGCGACGTTCCAAGGTTATACCTTTGTGCCCTTCCCCTTCGGCCCATCCTTGGGCCGCTTTCGCTGGCCGCGCCCCGCTCGCAAGGCGTCGACAATGGCCTTCCAATGCCCTCGCATCCTTCTCGCGCGTGCTTGCTATACGGGTCGGCTGCAGCAGGTGCCAGCCTCGCAGGCCGGGGCTGCGGTGCGCAGAGGGTGCGAGGGTGCCTCCTTCACCCTCGCCGCCCGCGCGGGGAGGGGGGGCCAGGCGAGGGGGTGGGGCGGGGCGGCCTTCTGAGAGAGAGGAAGAGGGAGAGAGTGCGAGAGAGAGAGAGAGAGAGAAGGCGAGAGCGAGAGAGAGAGAGAGAAAGAGAGATCGGGGGCAACGATAAGGGGGGGATGGGCATGTGGGGGCGGTGTATCGACCCCCACTGGCCCACGCATCGCCGACATGGGGCCCGATAACCCCACTCCGCCCAGGCAAGTGCGGTTCTGCTAGCGGGGGCCTATCGCCGATCTATCCACGATGTATCGCCGATTTCAGGTCCCCCGATTCCAGTCCGCCCTTATCGGTGTCCCTCAAGAGAAAGAGAGAGAGAGAGAGTTAGGGAGGTCAAATAAAGAAAGAACGAGAGAGATAGAGAGAGAGAAAAAAAAAAAAGAGACCCATACCTCGTCGTGTCGCGATCAAAAAAACACAAAACGATGTTTTTCACATTGATCGGTCTCTGGGGGCCCCTACTGGGCCTCGGGGCCGTCAGAGAACGACTCGGGATGAAGACTTGGCTCCCAGGAATCGGTCGAGACCTCTGGGGGTCGACGTTGTGAAAGAGCATACCTCGGGGGTCTGGTGAAGGGGTCACTTCTGAGAGCTCGTCTCGGGATCTCCCGTGCCCTTCCCTCTCTCCTCGGGGGGCGCCAGCTGTACACCTGCACCAAGTCCTGGCCGGGCCGATCCTTTGCCCGGGATCGGTGCACATGCCATCCTGCCCACGCCAGGAGGGCGTATGCATAGGCGCATCCTTGGCGTCCTCCCACTCCTCTCCCCCCCCGCGCGCCGCGCGGCGGCGACGGCGGCGACGGCCACAACGACGACGGCGGACGGCGGGGACGGCTGTAAAGACGACGGCGGGGACAGCCACAACAACGACGGCCACAACGACGACGGCGGGGACGGCGTCGCGGCGACGGCCACACCGACGACAGCCACAACGACGACGGCCATAACGACGACGACGGCGCCGCCGGCCATGCCGACGACGGCGGTGACGGCCGACCGCCCGCCACACGCCCCGCCCCGCCCGCGGAGGCCCCACGACACCCGCGCTGGACCCCGTGGGCCTCGGCAGCCCGCCGCCGCCCAGGAGCCCCCTGCGCCCTGGCGCAAGTCCGCCCGCGCCCAGCAGGGCCCGCGCGGGGCCGCCGACGCCCGCGCCCGACCTCGTCTCCATCGGCCATGAAGAGGAGGAAACTGTACCGCTACCGCTGCCCTGGTTGCCCTCAGATCCCTGGCGTTGCGATTTTTGCACAGCGGGCGTCTTCACTCGGCGTCGGGCCCTGGGAGTTGTATTGGTTTGGCAGCGTCGGATCTCGGGGTCCCGCCACCCTGGCCTCGTTTCTGCCTTTGTGGGCTTCGTAGGAGGCCCTCGTCGCCACGGCAGACTTCGCCTCGTGCTGCTGGTCAGAAGGCGCCCCTGGAAGAGCCTATGGCGCGGCGGTATCGGTGCCTCTTGGTGCCCCCCCAGGCCCGACGACACCCACGCGCAGCCCCATCCGCCCCGGGCCCTCGCCGCCGCCCTACGGCATGCAGCGCCCTGGGCCGCCGCCCCCTGCGCCGGACCCTGTGCACCTCGGGCCCCTGCCGCCGCCGAGGAGCTCCGCGCGCCCTGGCCCCGCGGCGCCCGCGTACGCCACGTCGCGGCCCGGGCCGCCCCCGCCGCCGCCCGACCCCATCGGCTCGGGGCCCACGCCGCCCACGCGAGGCCCCACGAGGGCGGGCCTGTCGCCGCCCGCCTTCGGCACCACGAGCCTCGGGCCTCCGCCGCCAGCGCTCGACTCCATCGCGCCGGGGTCCACGCTGCCGCTCCGGAGCCCCTCGCAGCCAGGGCCGATGCTGCCGGCACCCGGGGAGCCAAAACGGATGCATGACCACAGGGCGCACACCGACCTACGGGCCCCCTCCTTGGCCCGCATCGCCGGCGTGGTGCATCCTGCAGCGTCGGAGGATGTTGCTCTCGTCCGCGGGGCGCCCTTGGATCCCTGCCTCGTCTGTTGTCCATGCGCGTTCCACCACTCGCAAAGTGCCTGCTCGCAAACGTCCGAATATCATGTGTTCGCCTCGTTGAAATGGATCGTAGATCCCCCGCGCCAGGTCCAGGCGATCTGCGAGTAGTTACTTTGCGCGTAGTGGGGCGCGCTTGTCTAGACGAGGGCATCGCACTCTCAGCGAATCCAGAGCCAGTTGCTCGAAGCCCCAGCAAGGAGAGATCTGGGTGCGCAGATGGCGGGGAGGGCCGTGCGGCCGCCCTGGGGGGCAAGTGGACAACAGGCGCCACTCGTGGAGGAAGTCTCAGCATGGACTGGCTCGCGTGGATGGGCGGCGGGTCCCGCTTTCGTGCAGAGTCGGCGCGATCCGTCGCCAGAAGAGGCGGCACTGGTCTCCTGTCTCGGGGGTGCCTTGCCCGATCCATGGATCTGGCGCCCACGCGGCAGATCCACGGGTCCGTAATCCATGTTAGCGTGCGCCCGAATTTCGTCTTCCAAGTCCGGCGACGGGTCCATCTCCGAGGAAGGAAGGAAGGAGCGGGTCCACGCCAGCTCAAGCGGCAAGGCGCTTTGGGCTGGCGACCTGATCTTGCGTTACTCAACCGCTTCGCGCATTCCGCAGTTCCATGTTGCATCTTCTTTGTTATTCTCTTGTGTGATCGTGGCGGCTGGGCAGTTGCCCAGTGGTGGTCGTTTCGCCGCGTTGACGTATGAAGACCGCGTTGAGCAGACAGAGTAGCTTGGTAGAGTGAGGGCAACGTCCACCTAAATTTCGGCATGGACGCCAAACAGCAAGCACATACCACACATGTGTATGCGATGTACTCAAGGCAAAGTCCTATGGAGCACGTCCATACCCCAAGCTTTGCCACGGGAGCTTGTTCGAAGGTCGTGAGGAGCATCTAGGACGGCTTGCATGGGCCTCTGGGTGCCGTTTGGGAGCCCTTTTGGGAGCCTCTCAGGGACTTCTTGGCGCCTCTTGGGGACCACTTACGGGGTATCTTGGACCACATTGCGGCAATCCTGGGGCCTCTTGAGGCCGTCTTGAAGCCATTTTGGGGCCTGCTGCCGAACGGCCCCCACTCTTTGGCCGCTCTTGGACCCTGGTGGAGCCTCTTTGGAGCCCCCTTCTGAAGCATTAGGGGCCTGTCGGGGTTTCTGGTCCAGTCTTTGGGCCAATTCAGGGCCCGAGAAGCCCATTGGAGCTCGGAGAGGCAATAAGGTCAGAGTCATTGCAACCACGCATAGGTGTTTGCTTCGGTGTTTCGCTGGAGGGTTCTCATGGTGGACAGATACCACAGAAGAGTATCTCAGGGGTGGCGGGGAACCCGAGACCGCCCGGTCCAGCAGCGGGTCGGCGGCGGTCCTGCGGCGGTTTCGCCTGAGAGTTCTGTACAACATGTTCAGGAATCGTGTTCTCGCCTCAATGCCAGCTACATGTTTGGTCCAGTCAGCGACGACCCTTTTATGAAAATGCACTAAAGTGCACATGGCTGTGCTTTCCGTGTTCCTGCTTTTCGTGTTGCCAGAATTCCATTCCCGCGTACGTTCCAGATTTTACAGAGCACACCCTATCGCACTTGCAACTCGCCGTGTTGTCAGAACTCTACTCTTGCGTACGCTTCTGACGCACAACTGAACACCCTACAGAACTTCGTGCGTTTCCCAGGAATCTCTTCTGATACACAGAAGTCCACATTTTCACTAGCCGACATCCTAATAACTACTCGACGCTCTTTTGCCAGTGTGAAGGTGCTTTGCTGGGGTACTTCACCGCTGGCCATCACGGAGCTTCCGATGGGGGGCTTAGATGTTATTGGGGCCTTTTGGAGGCCTTTGGGGGCGTCGTGGCGATCTGAGGGGGCGTCTTGGAGACCTCTCAGAGCCCTGTTGGGGCGTCTTACATGGTTCGCGACGAGTCTTGGAGGCCTTCTGGCGTGCCTTGGAGGCGTCTTCGGGTGGGGCCCTGGGAGCGCGGATGCTTTGTATTTTGACGGCTTCTGGGACTCCCAGGGGGGGACCCGCGAAATCCCACAATCCCCGTGGAGGGCTCAAAAACGTTACTATGCACTGGAGTTCTCCAGGTGCTGGGCGGAATGGAGTATACCAGCTAGAAGGATCCAAGACGCTCTTGGCCCGAAGGGTCCTGCGGGTCGTTCGAGCCGTCGCCTTGTGGTAGATTTGCGACCTATCCCCCCCCGACGCTCTCGGGCGCAGTGCCAGACGCGCCCAGGGCCCGTGGTATCCAGATCACCCCGACGTCATGATTTTATCATGGCGTCGACCCCCAGAGTTATCGACCCGTTCCCTGGGACCTGTTTTCATCCTGCGTCGTTCTTGGACAGTCCCGAGGCCTGGCAAGGGCCCCCAGAGGCCGACAACACTGAAAGACCACACGCTGTAATTTGTTCATGACTCGAGGGGGTCTGGGTAGGGGGCTGAACTCCCCAGGCGTCTGGCTCGACCCGCCTGGGCCCGCCGTCCTCGGCGCCGGACCCCGTGGGCACCGGCCCGCCCCTGCCCACGCGGTCCCCCATGCGAGCTGGGCCCACGACGCCCGCGTCCGGCACGACGCGGCTGGGCCCGACCTCGCCGGTGCCAGACCCTGTGAATTTGGGCCCGACGCCGCCGCCCAGGGGCCACAGCCGCACAGGGCCCACGCCGCCCGCCACAGGGCGGACGAGCCCTGGCCCCTCGTCGCCAGCCTCGGACCTCCTGCACTCGGGACCCCCGCCGCCCCTGCGGAGCCCCCTGCGGCCGGGGCCCCCGCCGCCCGCGTCTGGCCCGACGAGGCCTGGGCCGACGCCCTCCGCGCTGGACCCCTGCAACGCGGGCCCGCCGCCGCCCACGCGGAACCACGGGCTCCCTGGGCCCACGCCGCCGGCCTCGGGCACGTCGAGGTCGGGCCCGTCGCCCTCGGCGTGCGACGCGGTCGGCTCCGGCTCGCCGCCGCCCCCGCGCAGCCACCTGCGGCTCGGCCCCACGCCCTCGGCGTCTGGAAGGCTGCGCGTGGGCACGCCATTGCTGGCGCTGGACCCCGTGCAGCCAGGGCCGACGCCACCGCCGAGAAGCCTCGTTTGCTTCGGTCCCGCGCCGCCTCCGTATGGCACCGGGGAATTCGAAGGTTCATCTTGGAGTGGCAGGGGTGGAGAGGGAATCAGGGGCAACGTTAAGGGGGGATGGGCTCAGGGGGGAACGCATCGACCCTTAGTCGCCCAAGGTTCGCTGGTAGGGACCCGATGGCCCAGCCGTCCACGAACGTCCGGATTCGCCATCGGGGACCTGTCGCCCTTCTATCGGTGATGTATCGCCGATTCTAGCTCGATGTTTCCCACCTTGGGCTGGTCCCCGCCTAACGTTGCCCCTCAACGTTTCTTGGAGACCTAGGGGTGGAGAGCGAAAGGACGTAGCGGACGAGAGGAGGGGAGAACCTGTTTTTGTTGATGCTTGCTCTGATGCCACTGGTGCCCCACGTTTGTGCTGCTGTGCTTTCAGGGCGGGGGTAACGGATGTGGTGTGGTGAGTCCTACAACGAGGCTGCAGGTGGCCCACGTTGACCATGGATCATCAGCAAGTTTGGGGGCGGGAGCCCTGGAGGATAGCTTGCGGGCTCTGTATAGGCATGATGCGCCCTGGCCCGACGCCGCCCATGCTGGACCCCATCCACCTGGGCCCGCCACCGCCTTCGCGCAGCCTCACGCGCGCGGGCTCCACGCCGCCCGCGTACGGCATGAATCGGCTTGGGCCGACCCCGCCGGTGCTGGACCCCCTGCACCCTGGTCCGCCCCTGTCGCCGCACAGCCACCTGCGGCCCGGCGCTCCAGCGCCAGCGTTCGGCACGAGCCGACTGGGGCCGAGCCCGCCTGCGCTTGACCCCCTGCACCCTGGCTCGCCGCCGCCCCCGCGGAGCCCCCTGCGCCCTGGCTCGCCTGCGCTGCCCTATGGCATGCAGAGGCCCGGGCCGCCGCCCCTGGCACTGGACCACGTCTCGCCGGGGCCGCCGACGTCGCCCAGGTCGCACGTGCGGGCCGGCCCGACGCCACCGCCCTCCGGCGCGCTCCGCTCTGCGTCGACGCCGTCGACACCGGACTGCGCGAACTTGGGCGCCCCGCCCCCGCTGCGGTCGCACCTCCGCGCAGGCTCTCGGAAGCCTGCCCCTGTGCTGCAGTCATGCGTGCAAGCCTCTGTCACGTCCCCAGACATTCTCTCATTTTTTGATTCAACCCGCGGCCCCCGAGCTCCCGACCCCTCCCCCAGAGGCCGAAACGGGTCCCAGAGGCAAGAGCTGAGGAGAGGCGCCTGGACTGAAACGATGCTCTCGTCGGAGATCTGCGTCGCGTCGGATCGCGCCGCCGCGATCCAGGGCCACCCTGGGCCCCAGGAGTATGTAGTACAGACCGTCCCGGCCGAGGCCAGCGTGATGTTCACACCAACCCAGGGCCCAGGACAGCCCCGGCCGATGTTGTCGCGGGCAAGAAAAACAGGTCCGCATCCACCGCTGAGATCCTGGCGCTGCGATTTTTTCACAACGGGCGTTTTTGCTCAATTTCGGCCGTGGGACCCTCACACATTGATCTGGCTCGAAAAAACGCAGAAAGAGATGGGGCTCTTGGCGTGATTTTCTGCGATGTTGGATCTCTTGTTGCAGCCGGATCTGAGGGACGGTCTCGCGCGCGGAGCGTGTCCGTGCGACCGCGTATCCGCGGGATCGCTCCCCGGAATCGTGACCGCGGAGCCGTGGGTATGGATATGTTCGCCGCGTGTGATGGTGGTGATCTCCTCGACCCCCGACGTCGTGATTGTTTCGCAGCGTGGACACCAGAGATCTCGACCCCTTCCCCGGGACTGGTTGTCCACCCCTGGAGCAGTGTTTTGACGGTCCTGGAGCCCGGCAAGCGCCCCAGAGGCTAACAATGAAAGTTTCCGCCGTGATCTTCGACTACCGCCAAGGGGTCTGGGACAGCTGCCTTCCCTGAGACCCGTCGCCGCGAACAGAGTTGAAACAACGTGATGACATCGGAGCTGGAGCCCTGGACCCCAGCTTCCTGCAGCAGCTCTCGAGCCACATCGATCTGTGTGGGCCCCACGGGGCGGCCCGAGCCTGCGCCACAACGCCGGGCGTTGAAAAACCGACGACGCTAGGATGTCGGGGCCCTGAGGGCTGGCTCGAGCGGTGGCGGAAGGCTGGCCCCGCAGACCCCCGACGTCCTGATTTTTTCATGCCGTCGACCCCCGGAGGCCTCGACCCATTCCCCAGGACCGGCTTTTCGTCCTGAGTCGTGTTTTGACGGTCCCGAGGCCCAGTAAGGGCCCCGAGAGGCCGAAGACAGTGAAAAGCCTCCCGTCTTGATTTTGTCATGACTCGAGGGCGTCCGGCTCCGGCTCCCCAGGCTCGTTCTCGCCCGCGTCCGGCATGACGCGATCGGGCGCGCCCCCGCTGGCGCTCGACCTCTTCAGCCCGGGCCCGTCGCCGCTGCCCCGCAGCACCCTGCGCACGGGGCCTATGGCGTCGGCGTACGGGACGACGCGCTCGGGGCTGCCGCCTTCGGCCCCGGACCTGGGGCAGACCTCCGTCTCGGGGTGGGGTGTGCTCAGCCCACCGCCAGGGGTGCTCATTCTTCGGGGCTCAAGGGACGGGGGTCAATTCAAACGGGGGTCAGTCAGAGCGCCGGATCTTGCAGGATCCTGCAGGGCCAGGGTCGCACTGATCCGGGCGTGAGTGCAGGATCCTGCAGGATCCTGCAGCATTTTGCAGGATCCTGCAAAGCCTGACTTACCCGGGTTTGCATTGACCCTGGTCAGTGAGTCTCCGAATTCCTGCCCCTCCCTTGTCCTCTCTGCATTCCCATTTCGAGGAAGAATGCATGGTATTAGCATGAGCTCTCGGAGGTCCGCGCGGATTTCTCGGATCAGCGTTGGGCCCCCCTGGCGGCGCTTCTGGCGCCGCCACTGGCGCGCTCCGCGCGCCAAGAATTCGGCGCCGAGCTTCGAACGTGTGTGTGTATATATATATATATATATACACATATGTATATATATACTCACATGGTATACATATATTCTCATGCGCACCTCTCCGATGGAATAGAACTCAGAGGCGATTAATTGAAGGCCGCGCCGCGTCCGCGATTTTTCTGGCCGTTTCGCTAGGGACATCCTCGACATTCTGAGAATCGGTGGCACCCTTTGCATAGATCGTGACGTCCGGGTCCAAACATACATGGGAATTTCATCATTCTAAAAAGCATTCAAAAACACAATGTACTTTCAATGATTTTGACCCCGATTCTCAAAGAAAGGCGGTTTCGCCTGAGACATCCTCCGAAAATCGAGCCCCGACGTAGCTTCTGGTACCCCAGACCCCGCCTCGGAGCCTCCTGGGAGCCTCCTGGAACCTCCTGGGGCCTCCTGGAGCCTCCTTGGGCCTCCTGCGGCCTCCTGAGGCCTCCATGGACATCCTCGCAACCTCGATCCCAGACGACCCCTCCTGGGACCTCCTGGAATATTTTCCGGCATCCTGGTCGGGCCTCCTGAGGCCCGTGGTACACACATCGCAAGGTGTGGCAACCCCGCTTGCGCTCGAGTGATCCGATCCCGCCGTCATGGTGTCTTCCTGCTCCCAACGACCTTTCAGTTTTTTGTTTGAGCCTGGGCACACACGTGCCACTTGTATATACAGGCACTTGTATTGATGTGAATACGATCGGTATATATATATATATATATATATATTGAAACGTTTTCCAAACAGCTGTGCACGCCCTAAGTGCAAGCCGCTTGCGGATGGAATGGGTCCGTGTGTGATCCGTTCCATCGCCGTCTTTGCTTAATTTTTTCGGGCGGCACCGCCATCCCAGCCTGTATGGGCATCCTCGGTTTCTTGAGTAAAGCCGCGCGGGGCGGCATTGCCATACTTGACACTCTTGGGCCGAGCCTCGGGTCGCTGGCGGAGGAGACATCCAACTGTGCGCTCGCTGTGGGCTCGTTTGGAAGCATCCGAGCGTTTGTGATTCTGAGCTTGATCACCGGCTTCTTGATCGGGGTTGGCCTGACGCTCTGCTGTTGCCTCTCTGGCCATGTCCTATCTTCGACTTGGGCGGCGCGTGCGCATACAGTGGGAGAGGGGTGGCACCTGGCAGGATCGGATCTTGCTGTGCGAGTGCCAGAGTTCAGAGTGCGAAGCCGAACTAGAGTTGACCCCCAGCGAGGAGGAGATCCTCGGCCGCCGCGTGTGGTATGCGCTCACACCGGACCTGGACGTATACCCCCATATCTTGTCGGAGACGCAGCTCGTCGGCTTCGTGGCTCTGACGAACGACGGGCCGCCGATCTCGGAGACGGGGTTTGGGAAACGGTGGAGGGCAGCGAGTGCGGCATACGGCGCCGACTGGGAGCCGACCGCGCTCGAAGTCTGCGAGGCGTTGGATGCGGTGAGGCCAGGGTGTCTGTCGCCGCAAGGCGACGAGAAGCCATCCAGGCGTTTGAGGGGGAAGGTGTCTTCGAAGTCGACTCCAGCGGCAGCGGCGGCAACTAACGTAGTGGAGGGGCTCTACCCAGGTTTGCTGGCTGGGACAGGTGCACTGCCCGACGTCGGCGGACTCAGCTGGTATGACCTGTCGGCGGATGACGCCACTCAGCTTCGCCAGGCGGTGAGATCTAGAGACTTCGACGGCTACCTGATTGTGGACAAAGTCGGCATCGCGACCAAGGGGACCGAGTGTCTGCTGGTCAAGGCCGTGGACCCCTCCGCTCCAGGCCCCGAGCTCGAATCGGACGCGCGGGTGCTGGACATCAAGTCGCGGCCGGACGGCAGTCGGCATCGACATTTCACGGAGACTGCGCGCCAGGTCACCACCACGGAGTGGCCCGAGTGGCCCATCCTGGGTCCAAGGACGGCGTCCTGGTGCCTGGAGTTTCTGGCGCGCCAGGACCAGCACCCGCGTGCGCGGCGCGCCAAGTGGGTGCATGAGTGCCGGCCGGAGGCCACGGACGAGGGCGTCGGGGGCCATGACCTCCCGATGCGGATGGCGGAGTTGGGCCTCAGCTTCGACCAGCTGAACCTCGGGGGGGAGCTGGCCTCTTTCGAGCTCTTGATGAGGAAGGCCCAGATGGCCGAGTGGCGCCATCGTGATCGACTCGCGGCTGTCCAAGGCGACGACCTGATGGAGGAGAGCTACCTCCATCTCGGCACGGGAGAGACGCGCGGCTTGGTGATGGTGGCGCTGGCTCTGGTCGACCACATTAATCAGGAGATGCATCGCGAGGCGCAGATCCTCAAGGGGCGCCGCAAGGCCAAGGGGGAGAGTTTGCTCTCGTGCGGCGGGGGCGGTGGAGGCATCGCGGGCTCTAGGGGGTCCAAGGCGGAGTTGCGCAAGAAGATCCAGCAACAGGCCGCCGAGTTGAAGAAGCTCCAAGACAGAGGTGCAGGGAATGACCAGGCGGCCGGCCGCGGGGCCGGCCAGGGCCAGTGACCCAGCCACCTGGGCTCGCGCCCCGCGAGCTGCTGCCCCTGAGCGGCTTCGCGGCGGCGCGAGGTGCCGACGGCCCCGCTGGGCTGTCGAGCTCGGCGCGCTCGAGAGTGCGCCGCCGCCTGCGCGTCGCGAACTGGATCGCCGACGCGGTCGAGAGCTTGAGCGCCCTGTGCGGTCGCGGTGGCGCCCGAGATCACTTTTCTGTTTCAGCTGGGCAGCGACGCAGCCTGGAATTCATGCAATCTATCATCAAGCAGGCAGGCCCGCCTCCTTGCTCACCCGCGGCAGCCCATGCGGAGCTGTGCGGCCACCGGTCGGGCTGCGACACCGAGCCCGAGCTTCCAGCCCAGTGCCAGAGGGAGATTCTTTCCCTGCCGGGGCCAGGCGCGCGCTGCGATCCCAGCGACGACTTGTGCGGCTTTGTGCGATCCCACGATCAGTGGGCGCATTGGGGGAGACATTTGTTGCGCCGAACGCCTGCGCCAGACTACGACATCAAGCTGCGCAACGATCGCAACCTCATGGCGGACAGGCGGTGCTATGCACAGTTCGTCCTGGACCTGTATACCTCCGGCGTCATCAGAGTCGGGGCTAAGCGCAGCGCCACGGTGGGTGCGTTCTGCGTTTGGAAGAGCGGACGGCAGCGCCTCGGGCTCCTCTTCGACACGCTTCGAGCTAATGCACGCTTTCACGATCCCGATCATTCTCAGCTGCCCAGTGCAGCAGCTTGGGCCGCGCTGCGCACAGAGCCGACTTCTTCTCTGAACAGGGCCCAGGCTGACGTGGACAGAGCTTTCTACCGAGTGAAGCTCCCTGACAAGATGGACGAACATTTCTCGTTGCCCAGTGTGCATCTGGGTACGCTCCGACAGCTGGCTGACGAGGCGGGGATCGACATGGGCTTGCCCGAGGCCCGCTTCGGCTTGCCACTCCTGCAGGTGCTGCCGATGGGGTGGTCGTGGAGCCTCTACTTCTGTCAGAGGCTGCTGGGGGCCGCCGTGCTGCGGTCAGGGATTGATACCGGTCCGCTGATCAAGGACCGGCATGCTCCTCTCCAGGTTCGCACCAGCCTGACTCAACCTGGCGTGTACGTCGACAACGTGTGCATCGTCGGCGGCGACGGCGACCGCTGTGTAACCGACTATAGCGCTGTCGTGGGCAAGCTGTAGGAGGTCGGCCTGAAGTGCAAGGGCGTGATGGAGCTGGATGACCTGCAGACCTTCACGGGCATCACCTTCGAGAGGCGCAGTGCCCGCATCGGGATCAGTGCGGCTCGGATGTGGAGAGTTCGCCTCGCGCTGCTGTTCGTGGCAGACCGCCGCTCAGCGACTCGGGGCGAGATCTCCAGCTTGCTCGGGCACTTCGCTGTGGCCGCCTTGCTGAGGCGGCCTCTCCTTAGTATTTTTCAACAGACTTACGTTTTCGCCCGGGTTGCTGGGCGCCGCCGGCTGCGGCTGTGGAGCCGCGTGGAGCTCGAGCTGCGGCAGGCGGCTGCGCCGCTGGTCTTCGCCTTCACCAACTCGAAGGAGCCCGGCGGCACCTTCGTCTGCGCCTCTGACGCCTCCAGGGGCCAAGCTGGCTCGGGAGGCGGCTGCGGCGTGGTGGGCCAGACATGGGCCACCGAGCTCGTGGGGCACACCGCGGCGTCGGCCGAGTCGTGGCGATGTTCAGTGCTGGGCGCCATCGGAGCCAGGGAGTGCGCGCCGGGCTTCGACCCGGTCGAGGGGGCCAAGGTCGGCCGGCACTGGGCGCGCGCTGGCCCCACCAGCTTCGAGGGCGTCGGACGGGCCGCGATCAGAGACTTCAGTGACTGGGGGGTCCTCTTCCATGGCGAGTTCCAGCGCGATGAGGACATCGCAGTCCTGGAGGGCCGAGCGGCAGTGATGGCCGCGCGGCGCGCTGTGCGAGGGCGCAGTGGGCGCGGCCATCGGCATCATTCTGGTCGACAACCTCGGGCTCGCCCTCGCGGTTGGGAAAGGGCGATCTCCCTCCATCACTCTCAATCACGTCTTTCAGCAGCTGTGCGGTATTTCTATTGTCACCGACACCGCCTTCATTCTCAGATGGATCCCGCTGACAAGCCCTCTAGGCTCAGGCTTCATTGCGCGCGGGGCGCCCGCGCTGACCCCCGGCATGCTGCGTGCCTCGGAGGTGCGGACGGCCCCGGCGGTCACCGAGCCCTGTGGCGGGACGTTGACGCGCTCGTGCGGAGGCGCCGCTGCCGCGGCGGCCCGACCTCGGAGCCGCAGCCCGCCGGCCCCAGCAGTCCTGGCGCGGCTGGGCTCGGGGGCGCGCTCCATGGCGACCCCTGCCCGCTCGGTGGGCTCGCGGGCCTCTTGAGCGGGCCGGGCGGTGGCGGCGCGGACTCCGACAGCTCCTCGACTTCGAGTTCCGAATTCCTCAGCGACGGGCAGTCCGAGGCCGCCACCAGCGACGGCCGAGGCGCTCCGCCTGGCCAGGGCGAAGGCTCGCCAGTCAGCCCACCGCGGCGCGCGCGGGCGAGCCCGGGCCGCGGGGCTCGCGGTCCTGCAGAGCCGGAAGGTCGGCAGCTAGCGCATCGACGGTCTACTTCCAGAAGGAGTACCTGGACTTCGTGAGTTGGGCCCGTTCGAGGGGGCTGTCGACGCTCGGGGTGCAAGCGATACTTCGATTTCCTCTTCTGGGGGGGCCACAACCACCACAAGGGGGACAAGGCCTTCGCGGCGCTGAAGCACTACAACCCGGGGTTGGGGCTGAGCTCGGCGGCGGCGCTGGAGCGGGCCACTGCTGGGCTTCGGGGCTTTCGCAAGCTCGCGAGGGGCTCGACCCGGGCCCCCGTGGCGTGGGAGCTGCTGTTCGCGGCCGTGGGCATCGCTCTGCACCGAGGTTGGCGCAGCTTCGCCATCGCCCTGGCCCTCAGCTCGGACGCGATGAGTCGGCTGCCGAGCGAGCTCGTGGCGATGACGCGCGCGAGGTTGGTCGCGCCCGCGCCTCGATCGGTCCGTACTGCGTGGAGCCTCCTGCTGTGCCCAGAGGAGCTCAACAAGGTCAGCAAGACCCTGGGCTGTGACGAGGGCGTCGTTTTTTCGGACGAGATGCCCTCCGCGCTCGGGCCCGAGCTTGCCAGGCTGGCGCGTGCGCGCACGGACCGCCAGCCGCTCTGGGACTTCGACACGACGGCCTTCAACTCCAAGTTCAGGGCGGTGTTCGACCATCTGGGCCACCAGGACTGCCACCCGTGCCAAGTGCGCCACGGTGGGGCCTCGCTTCGCGCGGCGGTGCTGGGCGAGAAGCTGGCCGACATCCAGGCCATTCTGAGGCACCAGTCGGACAACTCGACGAAGAGGTACGCCCGGCACGTCAGGTACTTCGTGGAGGTAGGCAAGCTGAGCCCCGAGGTCATTCAGTTCGGGCGGGAGGTGGACGCCAACCTGGCCGACCTGCTGCGGGGCCGGGCGCCGCTGCCGCCGCCGCCGCGGGCTCGCGCGCCGCCCTTCGCTTTGGGCGGTGCTGGCGCGGCGGCGACACCGGCGGTGCGGCGGAGGCCCTGACGGATGCTGCGGCGCGGCGGCACTGGCGTGCCGCGCGGCGGGCGGCCCTCGCTGGCTCGCGGAAGCACCAGGTGTACCTGGACCTCTTCAGTGGCACTGGCAAGGTCGCGAGCTGGCTGGAGCGGAAGTCGGGCTACGCGGTCCTGCGCATCGACGTGGCCGCCCACCCCGCTTTCGACCTCTCGCGGCGCGTGGGCGGCGCCACTGCGATAGGCTGGCTGAGGGCCCGCGTCGTGCGAGGCGTGATGTGTGCACCGCCTTGCAGCACTTGGTCTCAGGCCTCTCGCCATTTTTTCGCTCGCCTTGTGCCTTGAACGGCCTGCCAGGCCTGCAAAACAAAGCTACTGCTAGGCTTCGCATAGGCAATGCCACTTTCCATTTCGCCATGAGAACGGGCCTCGAATGCAAACGCCTCGGGATTCCTTTCGTGCTCGAGAACCCTCGGTCGTCTATGATGCGGTTGCACCCTCGCATGCTGCTCCTCTCTCGCTCCTCTTGTAAAGACGCCAATGTAGATTTCTGTCAGCGCGGTACCAGATGGAGAAGAGCTACTCGTTTCCGCGGATGGTGCACCTGCACACCGCCTCAGCCCTTGTTGCGCAGATGCCGAGGGCGAGGCGGATTCTGTAGCAAGTCTAATATCAGGCACATTTCCTTGGAAGGCGGTGGGCCCGGAGGCAAGCGATGGACTGCCATCGCCGAGCCTTGCCCTGCTTCCGTCGCCGCTGCCGCGGGTCTCTCGATCCACCGCTCCGCTGAGCGTCGTCTGCCCGTTCGTCTTGCTAGCCTCATTTCCCGCTGATGTGCAAACGTGGCCTCGCGTACACTATTTGTGTGACTGGGGTGGCGGCTGCCCGGCATCCAGTATGGTCGATGGCCCTCGTTTTCTGTTGAATGCTCGATCTCGATTGCGAAGCTCCTCGAGGTCGTATGGCAATTGCCCTCGCGCTCACCAGATCTGCGCTCTGGCAAGGAAAAAGATCGGGCGGTGCATTGAAACGTTGTCCAAGCAGCTGTGCACGCCCTAAATGCAAGCCGCCTGCGGATGGAATGGGCCCGTCTGTGATCCGTTCCATCGCCGTCTTTGCTCAAGTCCCCCTCCTCCTCTCCTCCTCCACTCTTTTAACTTGTGCGCGCCTGTTCAGTTGGCCCTCGTTTTCTGTTGAATGCTCGATCTCGATTGCGAAGCTCCTCGAGGTCGTATGGCAATTGCCCTCGCTCTCACCAGGTCTGCGCTCTGGCAAGAAAAAGATCGGGTGGTGCATATTCATATGCATCAGTATGCGTGCTATGTATGTATATATACACATATGCATACGCATCGGTTATCGTTATGTATGTTGCCCAGCGTGGGCCCCGCACAGTGTGTTTTCAACAATATATAATATAATATAATGTGCAATACATGAGGTGTACACTACATCGTGCAATCTGCGTGGTACACGATGTTGCGCATCACCGGTTATGCAACTTATGTTGTGCAATACATGTTGTTCAACATGTGTGGAGTAATCTATGTGATGCAGCATATGCTGTGCAATCTATGTGGTGCATTTTTTTGTACGACCGAGTTGGCACATTCCAGGCTCTTGCAAACATCCCACCTGCCCGCCCGCAACTTGGTTCGCAAAGCCCCTGCGACGGCGATTGCGATGAGTGCTTGGCGTTGGCTGGTGCATCTCTGCGGCCGCGCTAGCCCGCGCATGCTCGCGCACGCAGCGACCAGTTAGTCTGGCGCGACCGACGCGGCCGCGGTGGCGTTGACCGCTGGGCACATCCCAGCGGGCACTTCAGTGGGAGTCGGTGACTTGGACGGGCGCGGTACCATGGCGACGCCGACGACGGTAGACACAATCATTGGTGGAGCGATGATGATGACGGTGGTGGCGATGACGACGGCAAGGCCAATGATGGCACCGATGTTGTCGCGCCCGCCGATAATGATGACGATGTCCTCGCGTTGGCGATGCAAATTCCAAAAAAAAGTTCGACGTGCACGCGCGGCCGACGCGCGCGAGTGGTCCGCCTGGTTTTATTCGACGCGGGTCGTGCCCCTCCCCCCCAGCGCGCGCGCAAGTGCGTTCGAATGATTGCGACGTGCGGCGCGAGAGGCCTGGTTGGCACAAATTGATGAGCATGTTGAAACCCAATGGTTTGGAATGGCAAAGTCGCGAACTCAGTTTTTTCCCTTCAAACATGGGTGTTGCAAGCCATGTTTCTAAGGTGGTTTCGAGACACTCGTTTTTGAACCCGTTGCGGAACTGAGGATTTGTTGAAGGATTTCGGCATGGGCGAAAATGCGCGCGTGCGTATGTCGTCCCATTGTTTTTGCAAAGGGTTTTTGCGACAGCACGCGCGCAATGCCGTTCCAACGATGTCGACAGTTGCGCGCGGGAGGCCCGCTTGGTAGCTGTATGAAAATGTTGGCATGACATATTTTCCGGAATTCGCAACAGCGCGGGCGCAAATACGACGCGCGCGCGTGTACTTCGTCTTGTTTTTGGCAAAAGGATTTTTGACAGTTGTTGGTTTTTGATAAACGAGTGTGCGCGCATAGTATTTGTTGCAGAGGATGAAGGGGGGAACCGATACCGGCTTGCTTGGGATGATATGAATTCATTTTTCGGATGGACGATGGGGTAGAATTTTATGTAAATTGTAATACGAAGTGGTGGACCGTTAATGCCGGGGGGGTCGATCTCAACATTTTTCCAAAAGGGTGGTGCGCTCTACGTTATGCAATCTTCGCGGTTCAATTTATGCGAGGCGGCGACAGGGCCGCGACGGCGAGCACGGACCCGCCAGGCTAGGCCCAGACGACAAGCGGGGACGAGGCGGCGACGGGGCGGTGACGGCAAGCACGAGGCCGCCAAACGGACAACCAGGCCAAGACGACGGGCGGCGACGAGGCGGCGAGCACGGAACCGCCTGACCGACAACCGCCGCCAATTCCCCAGAACAGTCAAGAATTCCGAAGTGCAATCGCTGTTGGGGGAACATGCACATGTTTATGTATATGTAAATATGTAGGTTTATGTTTATGTTTATGTTGGTTATTTGTATGTATAAGTGTACGGGCATATTCGCTTGTGATTTTGCGACATGCGCATACGTATATGTGTAGGTCGTGGTTTACTTCTTTGTATACTTACTTACGTTTATGCGTTCGTATATGTGCATGTACATATATATATATATATGTGTATATGTAATATATACATATACATGTGTTTATTTATTTATTTATTTATATATGTATGTATAATGTATATGTATGTTTATGCGTACCGGACTATCCTACGCTTATATGTTTATGATTGCATATACGTACATGCGAAGACCTCACATGTAGATGTGCGTGTTCAGTTGTGTACATACATATCCACATCCGTCCATATGGTTTAGGCAAATGCAAATGCTTGTGATTCCATTTGTTGTACTTACATGTGTCTGAACATTTTTACGCGTGAATATCTATATATCTATATATCTATGTATATATATACAAGTGGCCCGTGTGTGCCCAGGCTCATACAACAAGCTGAAGGGGCGTTTGAAGCAGGAGTGACATGCAACAGCGAAGTCGCACTCGAGCGCAAGTGGAGTTGCCACACCTTGCGATGTGTGTACCAGGGCCCCCCAGGAAGCCTCAGGAGGCCCGACTTGGATACCAGAAGAGGCTCCAGGAGGCCCCAGGCTTGTGAGTGTTGTGTGTGTGTGTGATGTGTGCTTTGTGTGGTGCGTGCTTTTTGTGTGTTGTCGGTGTTGTGTGTGTGTATGTTATGTTTGTCTAGCGTGTGATGTGTTGGGCGTGATTTGTGTCTCTGTGTGTGTATGTGTGTGCATGTAGGGGAGCGAGCGCCCTGGGGCTCTCGCTGTGGGGGTGCCCTGCCCCCTCGACTGGTGTTGCCTGCCCCTCTTCCCTCTCCCCCCTCTCGCGCTCAGCTCCCCTCTCCTGGGCCTCTGATGGCGTGGGGAGCCGAGCGTGCAGCCCAGACCCCCTCCGAGGTCCCGAGTCAAAATCACGACGGGCGTTTTGTCGGTATTTTCGGCCCCTGGGGGCCCTACCGGGCCTTGGCACCGTCCAAGAACAACTCAGGCTGAACAACTGGTCCCAGGGAATGGGCCGAGTCCTCTGGGGGTCGAGGTTATAAACAAATCATGATCTTGACCTCGGGGGTCAGGAAGGTATGGGTGGGTGTCCAGCCATCCGACGTCGTGGTTGTTTTAACACGGGGTCCCCCAGAAGTCCGACGCTTTTGCAGGGGTCAAGTTTGCCATCTTGAATCGTGTCCTGTCGGCCCTGGTTCGCGAAGCTGGCCTCCAGGTGCAGAAGATTGCGCAAAACCTCCGCCTCGATGTTTTCTCAAGACGCTGGAGGTCCGGGTTTGCCGTTTCCCAATGACTGGCGGGGGGGTGGGGGATGGCCAGAGGCTGGCATCAGGTACAGACCCTTCCTCTCCTGTCCTTTCCTCCGGCACCACAGGTGGCCGAACAAAGGCCCATGCAGCTCGTGAGTCCGCACAGTCCTGGCCACAGGTGGCACCTTTTCACGTGCATGTGTCGCCCAACCGAACCGGCTGTCTTTTACTTGATGCATCTCTGGCTTTAGAAGTCCCCCTGAAACACTGCAGACGAACGAAGGGCCAGCGAAGGGAGGCGGGTGCGCGCGAGCAGCACTTCCGCGCAGGACATCATGCACTTCGGCCCCACCGCGCCGCCGCGGAGCTTTCTGCGCCTGGGTCCCACGCCGCCCGCGTACGGGGTGACGCGCCTGGGCCTGACGCCGCCCATTCTGGACACGGCCTCGGCTGGAAGGGGGAGCGGGAGGGAGGGAGGGAGGGAGGGAGGGATGTGGGAGGAGGCAGGCGAGAGAGGAATGATGAGGGAGGGTTCGGTAGCAACTCACGGGAGCCCTGTATTGTATAGGCGTACGCTAGCGCCTGGTTATCGATGAGAAAGCGCCGATTTAGCGTCGACTAGCGTCGGTTTAGCGTCGATTCGCGTCGGTTCGCAAGAGCCAGCAGACGGTATGGGAGACTCCTATGAGTTGCCACAGAAGGGAGGAGAGAGGTGGGAGGAGGAATGGGGACCCGAGTGCAGCCATTAATTATTCAGGGCATGCGGTTTTCCTGGTCTGCCTGGGCCTGCTTCAAGCACGGCTGTCTACCGCTAGTATTCACGCTGGGGGCTCTGTGATTGCGTTCGGGTGCTCATTGTAACTATGTTCTCGTCTTTCCTTTTAGGAAAACGTGGAGAAGTGGAGGAGCCAGGTACGAACGCGGGGGTAGACATACGTTTTGGGCCTTGGGGGTCGAGATCTGCCGGAACCCGCGCACATCGGCCGCGCAAGCGATCACATCTCGAATGTGGTGACTGAGAAAGTCTCGGAGTGAAGCCATACACCTCGACTCGCCTTCCCTGAACTCGGGAGGGAGAACGGGCAGCGACGCGCCGCCTTCTTGGCACTCGGGCGAGGCGCCTCCCACCGTACGAAATGAAGAAGGCCGCCGCAAAAGGCAAGATGTTGAACGACCAAGGCCGGACTCCTCCTCCTCCTCCTCCTCCCGCCAGCGGGTGCTTGCTGGGCCAGGGCGCGTCCGTGCGCGCCCGCACGAGCCCCGTCACAGTGAAACGCGATCTCAGCGCGCCTGACGGGCCCCAAAGCAGCTACAGGGTGTAGATACGGCGCTGCGCGTGCAGGTTTGCCCTCTCGCAAGACATTGGAGCACTGGTCGTAGTCACAGTCCAGTCCAGTCCAGCCCAGTTCAGTCCAGTCCTCCTTGTCCTCCTCCGCGTCCTCGTCGTCGTCGTCCTCCTCCCTCCTCCTCCTCCCTCCTCCTCCTTTTCCTCCTCCTCCTCCTCCTCCGTCCCCCCTTCTTCTTCTTCTTCTCATCCTCCTCCTCCCCTCCTCCTACTCCTCCTCCTCCTCCTCCTCCTCCCTCTCCCTCTCCTTCTTCTTCTTCTTCTTCTTCTTCTTCTCCCGAGGAGGAGGAAGAGGAGGAGGAGGAGGAGGAGGAGGAGGAGTGGAGTGGAGAGGGATGGTCAGGGTTGCAAGAAGTCATGATAATGGTAGTCATGATTGTGGTACGGTCCAAGATTTCGCCCCCCCTCCCCTCCCTCACTTGCGGCTGCTCCCTTCGGGCCAGACGGGGGTGAGACTCGTGCGCAGCCTAATACTTGCCGGCTTGTTTGTCCCTTCTCCCGAGTCCGGGGCCATTGCACGATTTTGCTTTCCGTGCCCTCTGGTCGCCACTGCTCAGCGCGATGGGGATAACCCCCTTGAGGGGCAGCGGATCGGGCGGTCTTTGCGCTGGAAAGAATTGTATGTTCCAAGATTCCCAAGATTCCCAGGATTGTCAAGATTTCCTACTGCTCCACACGGGCTGCAGAAACGAGGGCCGCTAGACACTCTGGACATCTTGGAACGCGTCCTGAGCCAATCCTATCATGACATTACCCTCGTTCTAGATCCTAGATGGTCAAGGAAACGCAGACATTCAAGGCACCTGATGTAGCGATGAGCCCCGTTTCAGTACAGAACCGGTGCGCTCCGTCGCCAAATCGGGCCGCCTGGCGCCGTCATTCGGGGGGCACTTTCCCCCATCCGTGGATTCCTCTCGCTTCGCAGGGTGCACGCCCAGACTGTGTAGAGTATGGTTCCAGCTCCGCTGGACACACGGGACTCCTCTGGGCTTCCGACCAGCTCAACCGATTACTTTTCAACGGTCAAGAAATACCATGCACGTATCACAGAAATTTGCGAATGTTCAGAGGAAGCAGTTCCCGCTTCCGAACTACAACAGGAGCGTTCGGAAAGGCTGACAAAACTCGTCGCCATCCTCGTTCAGTTACAACCTTTTCCCAGGGAAACCATCACTTTGTTGTGTGGCGAACCCCATTCAAAGTTGCGTCAGGTCTGCGAAGACGGATCGGCGCGGTCTCCGCGTTCAAATGCACCCCTCGATTCGGGGGCCCACTGCCACTCGGAGGAAGGTACGTCGCCGCAGCCCAAGGGAGCTGCCTTCGAGTGCAGACGACAGATGGAGGTTCCCGAACGCAGAATATCGACCGATGTCAACACAATGGAGAGCATCGTCGATGCAAGCTCTGATCAGGGCGTCCGACCTTGCCGACGAAGTTTGGCACCTTTGGTTAGAATCCGAGGGGAAAAAGGAGGTTGTCCCAGGCGGCTCAGCCGCTGTGGGGTGTAAGAACAGATCATCCGTACACCTTGGATCATTTAGGTTCATAGTCGGCACGGGCTTTGGACACAATCTTATCGCAGAAAAAATATTCGTGCTGCAGGCGCAATGGGCATGATCAGGCGACTTGAGGAGTCGATCACCCTGAACACTGCTGGGGGTTCTTCACGGGCCCTAGGTTCAGTTTGCGTCGCGTGCCCCAACTTCAGGGATGCAAATTTTGAAGCACTGGTCCTGCCGGAGACACCGGCAGTTATCTCAGCAGGAGAGCGGTGCATGGATCACGGTTTACGCTTCTTTTCTGGCCAGCAGGCCAGCGACCCTATTTACTTCTGCCCAGCGGTCACAGAGTGGACCTGTTCGTTGAGGGGAAGATACCGTACTTGACCTTATCTGGCAGAGAGGCGCTGCGTCAGTGGATGCGTGCAGCTGCTGCTAGGAAGCCTGCAACGCCCGAGCGGTGGTTTGGCGTGACGTCCGGCGCCAAGACATGTCAGGATGATGTGGAATCCGCGGGAGGCCCTCCGCCCCAATCAAGTCAGAGTCGCGTAACCGTAGATTTGCGCACACAAGAGATGATTGGTAACCATGGCTACGCGGACGGCAGACCGTCTGTGCCTGTGATTCCATCCTCGTCCGACGTAGACTCCATGGATATCGTCGCGCATTTCTATTATATGATTCATAGAGCTCGTGCATGCGGTTGGGCTCGAAAACCTACCGGCGTCATCAGGTTAGTGAGTCCATCTTGTCCCAATAACGACTCGGTCGTTGGTTGTGCTACATCGCGCCGCGGCCTAGCCGGAGGCTGCGCGGCTGTGCGTCAGAGCCCTTGCCTATACGGAGTTTCAGGATTTTTGCTCCATGATATAGATCAAGGGCTCGATTCCAACACATCCGCTGCAGCACCTGGCCAGAGGGGGGATGCAGATGAGGGCTCGGGCGGCGTTGACCTTGTCGACGTCGACGTGCCGCCCGATCCCGCCCCAGGCGATGCAGAGGTTGAGGTGTCAGTCTCAGCGACCGAGCGACTCAGAAAGAGCGCGGCCTCCCTCGCGCATTTGCTAACTCGCACCCCGAAGAAGTATTTCTGCTCGGCATGCAATTGGGCGAAGGCATTACGGCGCCAACGAAGGAACGCGCAACGAAGGGCTACATGTACTTCCATGCTCGAATCCCGTCGCGTTCGGGCACCTGGCCACCGTGGATCATTGGCTTACGATGGATGACCTATCTCGGGCGCTCCACGCTGAGACCGCGTGTGTGACTTTTCGCGACCAGGCTACAGGATTCCCTGCGGTTCAGGGTGCACATGATAAATCAGCGGCTCACACGTGCAAATTGTTTCATCAACCTTAAATCTCCGGGAGAGAAGTTGGGGTGCAGCTGTACTGACGGTGCCAAGGGGCTCGCGCGTGCGTGCGTCGAATTAGGGATAGCGCATGGCCCAGCCATCCCGGCGAACAAAAAGCTTCCGGCTGTCGCTGAACGGCGCAGCGGGGTCGTTCAGATGGGGGCCCGAGCCCTATTGATGCAGGCCGGCCTTCCCCCGCCATTTTGGGCGTGCGTTGTTCGATATTTTTGCCTTTGTTATGGCGCGTGGATTTCCGGGGAGGGTGATTCATCTTGGAAGCGCAGTTCGGGCGCGACTTTGCTGCTCCGCTCCTCCCCTTCGGATCCCTCGCGCGCTTCGCGCCCCCTCCGGAATCTCGATTTCGGATCGCCAATCCGGCGGGCCGATGGTCGACGGGATTCACTTCGGATATGCACACAAAGCGGGGGTCGTGGTAGGGCCCGGGAGGCGCGTGTCGCCACTGGGGCAACTTGGCGGACTCAACGTGGAATCGGGGCCCGCGCCGGCAGGCAAACCCCCAATTCACGAGTAGTCTGATCAGGTCTACAGCAATATGTTGGATGGCGCTGCGACTGACCAGGGGCCCAAATTCCCTATGGGAGAGAAGCATGCGAAAAAAGCCCAGACTGAAGTCAAAAACGTTATGCCACCTCACTGCCGGCTCAGCTGGGCAGGGGGCCCGATCGGGGCCCGAATGGGCTCGCAGACGGCCCCGCTATATAGCGACGGAGACCCTGGCGAACCGACGCCGCCGCCCCCTCCAGGGGGCGAGGCCGCGCCACTTTCAGATCCTGAGGACGAGTCCAACGATGGCGGTCCGGGGGGGGGGGGTCGTCGTGGACGACGCGCCTGCGGCGCCGGGCGGTCGGGGCCACGGGCGAGATTCGAGGCCAGATATTGACCGAAATCAGAAGCTTGGTCTCGCACATGTTGAGTACCGGTTCAGCCGAGATCGAGAGTACCTGGGCCAGGTCAGCTTCTCGCTCGCACCGAGCAAAATCTCGACGCAATCGAATGCTTCGAAGATCGGCGTGTCGTTGCCGGGCTCACTAGGGATGAGCTAACAGAGAAATTCCCGCTGAAAGGGCGACGGAAAACGTGTAGCATTCGAGTCGTGTTGTACTACGATCCAGATTATCTACCCATCACCAGAGTATGGGTCACTGACCCTAACCCATTATATGGTGCTCAATGGTCAAAGAAATTGCCGGGCTCCACCAACCCCGGGGGCGACCCGAGTCGACGGTTCAACGTGGGCCATGCCGAACGCAGGAAGGTCGTAGAACAATTTAGACTTGAGCAGCGCGGTTTCTTCGGCATTGATGACCTGGGACCCTGTCTCGCGCCCCTTCGAGATTGGAATCGACCCCGTCGAGCTCCAAGAAGAACCGGGCGAACCCGCGCCGCCCAGACCCCTCGACGCTGATCCCAAACCTGAGACCGAACTCCGGCAGCAAAAGAGGGAGAAATCAAAAGTGCCGGAAGAAACTGACGTAGATTGGCGGCCGCTGTTGCGCCCTGCTGGACCAGCGGAGGAGTCGTCTACAGACGCAGGCTCAGGGAGCGATGAAGGCACTTCAGATGACGAAGATGCGTGGTGGAAACAAACCTGGTGCGGCGGGGCCATCCTGCGGGGCGGGGCACCTCCCGACTCCGTCGGCGAGGACCTCGATCTCTTGGTTTCGCCGAGCCTGGAAGGGGCGTGTCTGACCTCGAGTCTGGCAGCCGCCGCTTCGCGGCGCAGCGCGCCCCGCGCGCCGCTGCAATCAGGGTCGCCCCCCTGATCATCGGGGGAAGGAACGTGTAGACCTGGTTTCTTCCACAATCCGTTTACTGGCGACGTCCAAATCATTTAACAGTCGTTCCAACTCCCCAACGAGCTGCGCCAGCTACGAATTAACTTCGCCGCGGCTAGGTCCGTGGCCAGGGCCGAGGCACTCGTTACCGCGGATGCCCGCAAGGCCCTAAGGACAGAGTGGGATCGACTGCGTAGCGTCAGAGCTCCCGTCTTTTCATTAAGGCCAGAAATATACGGGCAGAGCTATATTCGATGGATCGGATGTTAGAGATCTAGACAACAAACAAAGTCCCACTATTCCATGCACTTTCTAGTGGCCCTGCTACGATGCAGGCGGGCGACGCAGCTGGCGCGCGCGGTCTATTTGAAGGGCGTGGCCTTCAACGAGCCGACGCCGAACAGGCCGGCGCACAATCCGCGCCCGGAAGAACCCCAGCATGGATGTTCTTGCCGCGTGACAGATGGCCGCCAGCATAGAGGCGCATGCGCAACCCCGCGTGCCCGCTTATCCTCTCATTGCACGGACATCCTGATTCTGGAGGGTGCAAGGGGCAGCGTTGTGAGGGCATGTTTCAGGGATTTCATGTAGTGTAGTCCTTGGCGCAGCTGCTATTTTCATCCGCAACTACATCTGTTCCTCTTCACATTCCCTGCTGCGGGCGCGCCTTCCGGCCCTGAGCTTAGCGACTCTGAAGACGGAGGGCCCGAGAGGCGAGAAACCCCTCCCAGCAGAGGAGGCCCTGACAATCCCGCTGGAACTCAACGTCGGCCCCGGTCCTCCGGACAAGCCCATTGAGGTTCGCGGCTTAGCCGCGGAATCCGGCGCAGATGGCCCAGAGCCACAGACCCCGTCGGGTGTGCTCCAGCCAGTTGCCGCCAAACTATTTATGGACATATTATACGGGGCGCGAGTGGCCAGATTCGACTTCCTGCGAGCGGTGTGACACACAGGTGGCTGTATCACTAAGTGGACAGGGCAGCAAGACATGGATCTGCATCGCCTGGTATGCCATATTTAATCGACCACCCACAACCGAATGACATCGTGGGTTGGCGACAGGATGGACGATGCCACTGTGGGGCAATATCCAGATGCTGACATTGCCACGGATTTTCGAACGCGCCGAAGCACCAGTGCCAGCCATCACGTTATTTGGGCACCCTAAACAAGAGCCAATCAGAGCATGGCCTCTCGTCGGCAAACCTGCGCGTTCCATAGTGCACGTGAAGCAGAAATTGTTCTTGCAGATCTACCGCTACAGAGTTGTTGCCTGTGCTGCCCCTGTGGAAAATTCCGTTGCGACGACAAGTCGAATGCGCGCTTATGGAATATAATCAAGCAGCGTGCAAGGTCATAAAAGCGGGGGGGGTGCCGAAGTTAATGCACCTCCCAGGGGCGCATCGCATAGATGCCGCTGCCATTTCTGAGCGATTTGCTCGAGGCACTGTTGATTTACAATATGAGCGCACGCAGAACGAAGCCGCTGATATCGGTGCCGAGCGTTTCGCAGACCCATTGGCTGTTAAGGCCCAGTCATGCGACCACCCCCCTTCGAATTTCGTTCAGTGCGTCGCCCGCGCGCCGGCCCTGGTTTGCGTCTCTGTCCCGAATCCCGGCCTCCCAGGGTGCGTGGGCGACATGTCGCGCGACTTCGGAATTTCTCTGGCGATATATCGGTTTCCGACGCCGGTGCACCAGCAGCCATTTTGGCGGTCGTGGCGCACTCTAGTTCGACGGTCCACCAACGCGTTCTGTTTTCAATTCGGCGCAAGAGGATTTGCTGGCGCGCATTTTCGGAAGCGCCAACCGTTGCTGAGGGCGAAGACGCCTCGCGTTGATTGAGAGTTGTGCGTGTCGCGCCACGGTGTGGGTGACGTCACGTCGCGCGACGCGGCGCCACTTCGCCCCGTCGCATCGCGCCCCGCACCCCCATGTCGTTTCGCGCCAATCCTCCCGCCCTCCCCCCTATTCCTTCCCATTCCCTTCGTCCAACGCGCTGCGCGTTTTGTCCCGTTAGCGGAATGTGTATTCAGTTCTTCTGTGTCAGACTGCCGTCCTGTCCCCCTCCCTACTCACCCCCCGTTGTCCTTCCACCCTCCCGGAACTTCCTTCTCGCCCTCCCCGTTCCCGCCGCCCCCCTTCGATTGCCTTCTGTCGCGCCCGCCGCCGCTGCGCCGCCCCCGCGCGCCCCCTCCTTGCCCGCCCGTTTCTTCTTCCGCCCACCCTTCCCTCGCCTCGCTTCCACCCTCTTCCCCCCCCCAATTCGTCGGCGGGCGAGACGTTGCAATATTGCTGCATCGACGAACCGATGTTCAAATTCTTACGGGGCGTGCGCTTGACATGGATTAGTCCGTGCGCGCTGCATCTCCATGTCGCCCATTGGTCTCCTCGCGTTCGTAGTTTTCACGTGCGTTTCTCGCTATTTCTACGATTGTCGCGCGCATCCCTTGATTGTTTCGCCAGCGGGCCGTGCAGTTCACGCGCCGTCAGAAGTCCACGGCGCCCTTCGAGCGATTCGCGCGCGACCTGCGCGCGACGCGCGAACGACCCGAGCGACGCTCGCGCGACGCTCATGCGACGCGCGCGCGCGCGACGCGCGCGCGGCGCGCCCCGACCCGCGCGCGACGCGCTCCTGCCAGCGCGCGGCGCACGAGCGACCCGCGCGACGCACGCGCGACGCACGCCCCACGCGCGCGAAGCAAGCGCGACGCACGCGTGATGTATGCGTGATGTAGTTGTGATTTTGCCCGCCATTAGCATGTCTCCGAACGGCAATGCGCGGCGGCCGTCGGCCCGCTGTGCTCGCGCTGTTCACGGGTGGCGGCGGCTGCGTCCTCCATTGCGCCAGGAAGGGCGGTGCCTGCCCCTGTTCCTTCCTTGTTCCTTCCTCGTCGTCCCTCCTCTTTCGTCATTCCCTTTCCTTCGCCCTCCCTCCTGCCTCGTCTCCCTCTCTCCTCCCCTTCTCCTCCTCCTTTCTCCCGGCCCCCCTCTGTCTGTCCCCCCTCCCTCCTCTCTCGTCTGCCCCCCCAAACCCTTGTTGGTTGGCAATTCGTTTTGAATAAGGGACTGTGGTTTCCACTTTCCTACCCCCCGCCCCCCTCCTGCCTCCTGCCTGCCTCCTCTTGTCTTGCCTGCGGGGGGCTGCGATCTGTGAAATTGTCGTTGCTTTCGAGGCCTGCTGGGGGGCCCAGCGCAGTGGCGCCGCGCGCGGACCCAAACTAGACCTCGCCATCCCTGGGGGGGGGCGATCTGTGAAACTGTCGCCACTTTCGAGGCCTGCTGGGGGGCGCAGCACAGTGGCGCCACGCGCGGACCCAAATTAGACTACGCTATTCCCGGGGGGCTGCGACATGTAAAACTGTCGCCACTTTCGAGGCCCGCTGGGGGGCCCAGCGCAGTGACGCCGCGCGCGGGCCCAAATTAGACTTCGCGCGGACCCATTGAAGTCAAAAGCGTTCTACTACTTCATGGTGGCCCCCCTGCCGGCTCAGCTGGGCAGGGGGCCCGAATGGGCTCACAGACGGCTCCGCCGCGTGGTGGCAGAGACCCCGGCGAACCGACGCCGCCGCCCCTTCCAGGGGGCGAGGCCGCGCCACTTTCAGATCCTGAGGACGAGTCCAACGATGGCGGTCCGGGGGTGATTGTCGTGGACGACGCGCCCGTGGCGCCAGGCGGTCGGGGCCACCGGCGAGATTCGAGACCAGATATTGACCCAAATCAAAAGCTTGGTCTCGCACATGTTCCGATTGGGCCGTCAGTCCAACTTCTCCGCGGCTCAGCCGAGATCGAGAGTACCTGGGCCATGTCAGCTTCTCGCTCGCGCCAAGCAGAATCTCGACGCAATGGAATGCCACGAAGATCGGCGCGTCGTTGCCGGGCTCACTAGGGATGAGCTAACAGGGAAATTGCTGCTGAAAGGGCGACGGAAAGCGTGTGGCATTCGAGTCGTGTTGTATTACGATCCAGACTATGTACCCATCACCAGAGTATGGGTCACTGACCCTGACCCATTACATGGTGCTCAATGGTTAAAGAAATTGTCAGGCTCCACCAACCCCGGGAGCGATCCGAGTCGTCGGTTCAACGTGGGTCATGCCGAACGCAGTGGTCGTAGAACAATTTTGACTTGAAAAGCGCGGTTTCTTCGGCATTGCTGACCTGGGACCCTGTCTTGCGCCCCTTCGAGATTGGAATCGACCCCGTCGAGCTCCAAGAAGACCCGGGCGGACCCGCGCCGCCCGGGCCCCTCGGCGCTGATCCCAAGCCTGAGACCGAATTCCGGCGGCAAAAGAAGGAGAAATCAAAAGTGCCGGAAGAAACTGACATCGATTGGCGGCCGCTGTTGCACCCTGCTGGACCAGCGGGGGAGTCGTCTACAGACGCAGGCTCAGGGAGCGATGAAGGCACTTCAGATGACGGCGAAGAAATGTGGCGGAAACAAACCTGGTGCGGCGGGGCCATCCTGCGGGGCGGGGTACCTCCCGACTCCGTCGGCGAGGACCTCGATCTCCTTGTTTCGCCGAGCCTGAAAGGGGCATGTCTGACCTCGAGTCTGGTAGCCGCCGCTTCGCGGCGCAGCGTGCCCCGCGTGCCATTGCAATCAGGGTCGCCCCCCTTCCCTGATCATCGGGAGAAGGAATATGTAGACTTGGAATGCTTCTACAATCCGTTTACTTGCGACGTTCAAATCATTGAACAGTCGTTCCAACTCCCCAATGCTGCGCCAGCTGCGAATTAACTTCGCCGCGGCTAGGTCCGTGGCCAGGGCCGAGGCACTCGTTGACGCGGATGCCCGCAAGGCCCTAAGGACAGAGTGGGATCGTTTGCGTAGCGTTGGCACCTGGGATGAATCAGGCGTCATGGAATGCGACGATTTAATCAGACAAAGAAAAGGACCGACGACTCGCTTCGGACGCTGATTTGCAATCTTGGTCGCAAAGAACTCAGAGCTCCCGTCGGGTCATAAGGGCCAGCAATATACGGGCAGAGTTATATTCGATGGACTGGATGTCAGGGATCTAAACGACAAGGTCCCACTATTCTAGGGGGGCAACAAGGGTGCACATTCTGTTTCTGGGGGGTGCAGTGGGCAACGTTGTGAGGGGCATTTGTCAGAAGGGTTTCATCCAGTTTAGTCCTTGGCGCAGCTGCTACTTTTTCCCGCAAGTACGCCTGTTCCTCATCTGTTATGCCGGCGATTTCAAACTTGCTGGGCCAAAAGCAAACCTTGGCAAAGGATTATATATATACAAGCGGGGGCCATCCGAGGGATGTCCTAATGGTGCCGAAATAGACGCTCCCGCAAATGTGGGGCGCCACCTCGGATGCGAACGTCATCTGTCCACGCGGGGTGCAGAGTGGCAGGGGGGGCTGCCCGCAGTGCTCGACCCACCCCCACCGAAAATTCAGAAAACGTCAGCACTTGGAAATCATGCGGGGAGTGCCGACGAGAATTCGGGGGGTGACTCATCGGCCAAGCCGCCTGGGCCTTGCCAGCCCAGATGCCCAAGGAAGGTCAGTACCATTGAATATGACATGACTGAGTTGTTTTGAATCATGCGTCACTTTGCGCGCCCAACTGACAGACGCTGACCCCTCCACATTCCCTGCTGCGGGCGCGCCTTCCGGCCCTGAGCTTAGCGACTTTGAAGACGGACAGGGGGGCCCGAGAGGCGAGAAATCCTTCCCAGCAGAGGTGGCCCTGACAATCGCGCTGGAATTCAACGTCGGCCCCGGTCCTCCGGACAAGCCCATTGAGGTTCGCGGCTTAGCCGCGGAACCCGGCGCAGATGACCCGGAGCCGCAGACCCCGTCGGGCGTGCTCCAGCCAGTTGCCGCCAAACTATTTATGGACATTATACGGGGCGCGAGTGGCCAGATTCGACTTACTGCGAGCGGCGTGTCACGCAGCTAGACATGGATCTCCATCGCCTGGCATGCCATATTTAATCGACCGCCCGCAACCGAATGACATCGTGGGTTGGCGACAGGATGGACGATGTCACTGTGAGGCAATATCCAGATGCTGATATTGCCAGTGATTTGCGAACGCACCGAAGCACCAGTGCCAGCCATCACGTTATTTGGGCACCCTAAGAGCCAATCAGAGCATGGCCTCTCGTCGGCAAACCTGCGTGTTCCATAGCACACGTGGAGCAGAAATTGTTGTGGCAGATCTGCCGCTGAGGACAGAGTTGTTGCCTGTGCTGCCCCTGTGGGAAATTCCGCTACGACGACAAATCGAATGCGCGTTTATGGGATATGATCAAGCAGCGCGCAAGGTCATAAAAGCGGGGGGTTTGACAAAGTTAATGCACCTTCCGGGGGCGCATCGCATAGATGCCGCTGCCATTTCTGAGCGATATGCTCGAGGCACTGTTGATTTACACTATGAGCGCACGCAGAACGAAGCCGCTGATATCGGTGCTGAGCGCTTCGCAGACCCATTGGCTGTTAATGCCCAGTCATGCGACCCCCCCCCCTCAATTTTCGTTCAGTGCGTCGCCCGTGCGCCGGCCCTGGTTTGCGTCTCTGTCCCGAATCCCGGCCTCCCAGAGCGCGTGGGCGACATGTGGCGCGACTTCGGAATTTATCTGGCGATGTATAGGTCTCCGACGCCGGTGCACCAGCAGCCGTTTCGGCGGTCGTGGCGCATTCTGTTCGACGGTCCACCAACGCGTTCTGTTTTCAATTCGGCGCAAGAGGATTTGCTGGTGCGTATTTTCGGGGGCGCCAACCGTTGCTGAGGACGAAGACGCCTCGCGTTGATTGGGAGCTGTGCGTGTCGCGCCACGGCGTGGGTGACGTCGCGTCGCGCGACGCGGCGCTACTTCGCCCCGTCGCATAGCGCCCCGCGCCCCCGTGTCGTTTCGCGCCGATCCTCCTGCCCCCCCCTATTCCTTCCTCTTCCCTTCGTCCAACGCGCTGCGCGTTTTGTCCCGTTTGCGAAATTTGCATGCAGTTCTTCTGTGCCAGGCTGCCGTCCTGTCCCCCTCCCTACTCACTCCCCGTTGTCCTTCCACCCTCCTGGAACTTTCTTCTCGCCCTTCCCGCTCCCGCCGCCCCCCTTCGATTGCCTTCCATCGCTCCCAAGGCCGCTGCGCCGCCCCCGCGCGCCCCCTCCTTGCCCGCCCGTTTCTTCTTCCGCCCGCCCTTCCCTCGCCCCGCTTCCACCCTCCCTTCCCCCCCGCTTCATCGGCGGGCGAGACGTCGCCATATTGCTGCAGCGACGAACCGATGTTCAAATTCTTACGGGGCGTGCGCTTGAAATGGATTAGTCCGTGCGCGCTGCATCTCCATGTCGCCCATTGGTCTCCTCGCGTTCGTAGTTCTCACGTGCGTGTCTCGCTATTTCTACGATTGTCGCGCGCGCCCCTTGATTGTTTCGCCGGCGGGCCGCGCAGTTCACGCGCCGTCAGAAGTCAACGGCGCCCTTCGAGCGATTCGCGCGCGACCTGCGCGCGACGCGCGAACGACCCGAGCGACGCTCGCGCGACAAACGTGCGACGCGCGCGCGACGCGCCCCGACCCGCGCGCGACGCGCCCCTGCCGGCGCGCGACGCACGAGCGACCCGCGCGACGCACGCGCGACGCGCGCCCCACGCGCGCGAAGCAAGCGTGACGCACGCGTGATGTATGCGTGATGTAGTAGTGATTTTGCCCGCCCTTCGCATTTCTCCGAACGGCAATGCTTAGCGGCCGTCGGCCCGCTGTGCTCGCGCTGTTCACGAGTGGCGGCGGCTGCGTCCTCCATTGCGCCAGGAAGGGCGGTGCCTGCCCCTGTTCCTTCCCTTTTCCTTCCTCGTCGTCCCTCCTCTTTCGTCATTCTCTTTCCTTCGCCCTCCCTCCTGCCTCGTCTCCCTTTCTTTGCCCTTTCTCCCCCCTTCTCCCGGCCTCCCTCTGTCTGTCCCCCCCTCCTTCCTCTCTCGTTGTGTGTGTGTGTGTGTGTGTGTGTGTGTGTGTGTGTGTGTGTGTGTGTGAGTGAGTGAGTGAGTGAGTGAGTGTGCGTGTGTGCGTGTGTGCGTGTGTGTGTGTGTGTGTGTGTGTATGTGTGTCTGTCCCCCCCAGCCCTCCTTGGTTGGGTATTCGTTTTGAATAAGGGACTGCGGTTTCCACCTTCCTTCCCCCCGCCTCCCTCCTGCCTCCTGCCTGCCTCCACCTGTCTTGCCTGCGGGGGGCTGCGATCTGTGAAAATGTCGTTACTTTCGAGGCCGGCTTGGGGGCCCGGCACAGCGACGCCACGCGCGGACCCAAACTAAACCTCGCCATCCCCGGGGGGGGCGATCTGTGAAACTGTCGCCACTTTCGAGGCCTGCTGGGAGGCGCAGCACAGCGACGCCGCGTGCGGACCCAAATCAGACCTCGCTATTCCTAGGGGGCCTCGATATGTGAAACTATCGCCACTTTCGAGGCCCGTTGGGGGGCCCAGCGCAGTGACGCCACGCGCGGACCCAAATTAGACCTCGCCATCCCTGGGGAAACTTTCGCAACTTTCGAGGCTTGCTGGGGGGCCCAGCACAGTGGCGCCTCGTGGGCCAAAATTAGAGCTCGCCGCCCCTAGGGGGCTGCGATCTGCGAAGCTGTCGCCACTTTCGAGGGCTGCTGGTGTGAGGCACCGCGCGGACCTGAGCGGGGCCCCGCCGTCCCTGGGGGGCTGCGATCTGAGAAACTGTCGCCGCATTCGAGGGCTGCTAGTGGGTCCTGCGGGGTGAGGCACCGCGCGGGAGCGGGGCCTCGCCGTCCCTGGGGGGCTGCGATATGCTAAACTGTCGTCATTTTCGAGGGCTGCTGGTGGGTCCTGCGGGGTGAGGCACCGCGCGGACCTGAGCGGGGCCTCGCCGTCCCTGAGGGGCTGCGATCTGGGAAACTGTCGCCGCTTTCGAGGGCTGCTGGTGGGTCCGGCGGGGTGGGGCACCGCGCGGACCTGAGCGTGACCTCGCCGTTCCTGGGGCTTCGATCCGCGAAATAGTCGCCACTTTCGACGGCTGCTGGTGGGTCCTGCGGAGTGAGGCACCGCGCGGACCTGAGCGGGGCGCCGCAATCCCTGGGGGGCTGCGATCTGCGAGATGTCGCCACTTTCGACGGCTGCTGGTGGGTCCTGCGGGGCGAGGCACCGCGCGGACCTGAGCGGGACCTCGCCGTCCCTGGGGGGCTGCGATCTGGGTAACTATCGCCGCTTTCGAGGGCTGCTGGTGGGTCTTGCGGAGCGAGGCACCGCGCGGACCTGAGCGGGACCTCGCCGTCCCTGGGGGGCTGCGATCTGGGTAACTATCGCCGCTTTCGAGGGCTGCCAGTGGTTCCTGCGGAATGAGGCACCGCGCGGGCCTGAGCGGGGCCTCGCCGTCCCTGGGTGGGCTTCGATGTGCGAAACCGTCGCCGCTTTCGAGGCCGCTGGTGGGTCCTGCGGAGTGAGGCACCGCGCGGACCTGAGAGGGGCCTCGCCGTCCCTGAGGGGCTGCGATCTGCGAAATTGTCGCCACTTTCGAATGCTGCTGGTGGGTCCTGCCGAGCGAGGCACCCCTGCGGACCTGAGCGGGACCTCGCCGTCCTTGGGGAGGGGGGGGGGTCGTCATTTTCGAGGGTTGCTGGTGGTTCCCGCGGAACGAGGCGCCGCGCGGGCCTGAGCGGGGCCTCGCCGTCCCTGGGGGGCTGCGATCTGAGAAACTGTCGCCGCTTTCGAGGGCGGCTGCTGGGTCTTGCGGAGTGAGGCACCGCGCGGATCTGAGCGGGACCTCGCCGTCCCAGGGCGGCTGCGACCTGCGAAATTGTCGCCGCTTTCGAGGGCAGCTGGTGGGTCCAGCGGAGCGAGGCACCAGGCATATCTGAGCGGGACATCGCAATCCCTAGGGGGCTGCGAGCCTCAGGAATGCCGCTTGCAGAAGTATATGCGCCCATGTCGCGTCATCACCTCCGTATAACGTCTCCCAAGCTACTCGTGCCCCGCATTGCGCAGGTTTGGGTGCGTCGCCAGGGTAAGTTTCCCTTGCCACCCCGTGTCACTCTTTATTTTTTTCCTTCGGCACCCCTTTCCGCGGCCGCGGCGCGTCGCCGCGAGCGGCGCCCCGTGAATGGCCCCGCCGCTGGCGGTGGAAGACGAAGATTGCGAGGGGAAAAGGATGGGGGGAGGGGCAGGGGCGCGAGGCGGGCGCGGCGGCAGCGGCGGCCCGGCAGGGGAGTGGCGGGGAGAGGGGGGAGGACGGAGTGGGCGGGTGCTTCTGTAATGGTCATGTTGGTGATCATGGTCGTGGTCGCGTTCGTCGCCTTGGTCGCGCTGGCGGTGGTCGCGCCACTGGTGGTGGGCGGGCTGGTGGTGGTCGCGTCGGTGATCGTGCTGGTGTCGGTCGTTGTGGTGGTCGCGAGAAGAGTGTTGGTCGTGGTGGTGGTGATGGCGGTCAATGGTGTTGGTCGTAATCGTTGCGATGGATGTGGTTGCGGTCGCATCCGTTTGCGGTGATCGTGGCGGTGCTAGTTTTGGCGCTGGCGGCGGTCGCGGCGGCCGCGGCGGCGGCTGCGGGGGCCTGCTGGCCTAGCGCCGGGGTGCGTTCAGCAGCATCGCGGCATTTGAAATTTTAGAGGGATTTGCTGATCTGCCGAGGTGGCCCAGCGGCCGCCTTCTTCTCGCCGAGAGGGCCGCAGCGTGGGCGACTTTCTTTTTCCCGGGGGCGACCGGCCTTTTCAGCGGCCGTGGAGCGGGCGACGCGCGTGCGATCCGCCCCGCGGGTGTCCGCCGCGCTGGCGACGGAGTCGCCGAATTGCTTCCTTGCGAGGGCGACGTGCACGTTCGAGAGGGCGGCTGGCCTTTTCGGCGGCCAGCGCGCGGGCGGCGCGCGGGCGACGAATGCGCGGCGCACCTCTCGTCGCGAAGGGGGGGTCAGCGCGCCGGTCGTCTTACTGGGCCTTAACACCATTGGCTTAGATCCAAGTGCTTTACCTTGTGCATACGTTTGCTCCCGAATTTTGGAAAGCCACTCGCTACCAGGATTACCTGGCGTCGTTGTTCATTGATGGCCTTCCCCAGAAACCAAGGGGGGCTTTCGAGCCGCGGATAGGTTCCAAGGTGGTGGTGCGCCATGGAGCTATTGTGCCAAGCAACAAAATACACAAACAAATCCCGGCAAAGCAACCTAACAGCGATGTGTAGAAGCATATCTGAAAGCATTCCCCTTAAGATTCAGATGAAAACCCAGTTGTCGAATTCTGCTGTTCTCGCAGTCGTAGTCGCATTCGCGATGACAGTCGCAGCGGCAACGGCAGTCGCAGTCACAGCCTCAGCCTCAGCCTGCCTCAGCCTCAGCCTCAGCCTGCCTCAGCCTCAGCCTGCCTCAGCCTCAGCCTCAGCCTGCTTCAGCCTCAGCCTCAGTCTGCCTTCAGCCTCGGCCTCAGCCTCAGCCTGCCTCAGCCTCAGCCTGCATCAGCCTCAGCCTCAGCCTCAGCCTGCCTCAGCATCAGCCTGCCTTCAGCCTCAGCCTCAGCCTGCCTCAGCCTCAGCCTCAGTCTGCTTCAGCTTCAGCCTCAGTCTGCCTTCAGCCTCGGCCTCAGCCTCAGCCTGCCTCAGCCTCAGCCTGCCTCGGCCGCAGCATCAGCCTGCCTCAGCATTCAAAATGTGGCCCAGGAGTGGAGTTCTGGGAGCTAGAAGAAGAGGAAGTGGCTTACAGTTGGCTCCGGGCATTCAAAATCATGCCCAGGAATGGAGTTGTGGGAACTTGAAGAGCACGAAGTGGCCTACAGTTGGCTCCGGGCATCCAAAATTTGGCCCGGGAATGGAGTTCTGGGAAATCGAAGAGCACGAAGTGGCTTACAGTTGGCTCCGGGCATCCAAAATGTGGCCCGGGGGTGGGGTTCTGGAAAGTCGAAGAGCACGAAGTGGCGTACAGTTGGCTCCGGGCATCCAAAATGTGGCCCAGGAATGGAGTTCTGGGAGCACCAAAAGCGATTTTGCGAGGATGTCCCAAGTGATTTCGGCTTCGGCGGCAGCCGCCTGGGTCCCGCCCCAACCCCCTTCTTTTGAGACCAGTAGAAACCTATCAGCAAAAGCTGTTCGGTAAATAAACGAGCAATTAAAGGCAAGCCCGCTAGGACTATGCCTCGAGCAGAAACAGTCAAGGTGCCGGTAACGCCGCGTGCTGGCACAACCGGGCCTAGTGGCAAAACAATATGCCTGGCAACAGTGCCCAGCTCAGCTGCGGTAGCTGCACAAGGCGCTATTGATGCATGCGGCTTAGCTGAAAATGCACGCGTCACAACACCTTCCGCGACAGGCAGGGAAGGTGCCAGGAAAAGCTCCCACAAGTACAAAATAGGAGAAGACGAAGAAATCATTGCCATGCTCGATATGACTGACAGTGAATCAGACGCTTCGGATATACAAGCCCAAATCTCTAGTATCCAACAGATACAGGAAGAATGGGGGGAATTATTACAAAACCGCAGATGCGGCGGCAGCCTAATCGCAGGGCAATGGGTCGACTCAGTCGACACCGCAGCAAGAGACGGACCAGGCGATGATTGCACGCGAGTGGAACGGCGGACAATTGATACTTGAAAATTGCTGCGGACCCAACAGTAGAATCCACAACCCCGTTGATAATTCATGTAAAGTTATACGATATACGGAGCGCGACGACATGCGAGCCGATGAGGGCAATTTTAAGGCGCTTGCGGATATCAAGGCTCTCAAGGGAAATCGCATTTTACTTTGGCGCTCGATCCCGCGCGCGGGGGGGAGGTCCTTGGCAACGCGTCAACGAGGCCAATTATTTCCGCAGTGGTGATCATAGGTCTCTGCGTAGGCTTCGGGGAACTAGGGCGGACTTCAGATGCCTGCTTTGGAACGTCATGGAGATAGCGCGCGCTGTCGTTGAAGCGGGGGGGGGGGGGGGGGGGGGGGGGGGCGTCTGCATTGAATGGTCAAGCCAACGTCAGTATTGGAGAGACCCTCAGATTGAAGCCTTCGTGCGAGAGATAGGGTTACAATGATCAGTTCTGCACGGGCGCGCGGGCTGCTTGGGGGACAGAAGGGAATTACATGAAAAAAGCCATGGACGATTGCATCCGCGTCGGATATAGTGACGACAGGATTGGGGCGCAAGTGTGATGGCGCGCATGCGCATGTTCAAGCACTGGGTAAGGATTGCAATTTCGCTGAAGATTATTCATGCGTTTGCACAAAAGATTGATTTGGTGCTCGCGCGCGCTGCATCGCACTCATGTTTTGACCCCGCCTCCTCAAGTCATGATTTATGTGCCGTCGACGTTTTCTCTAAAGAAATGGGGCGGGCCCGCCGTCGGCCGGCCTCCCCGCAGTTTGCGCTGCCGCGTAGCCGCGGCCGCGCCCCCCCCTGCTGGCTGCGGATCTTATTCCGAGGCCTCCCGCGCACTGGCCGATCCCACTCGTCCGTTCCTGGGCGTCTCTACGGTTCAACCGTTTGAGATGGCTGGGAGGGAAAAATGGTCTTCTTTGTGTTAAACTGTAGGGTGTCGGTACCTCGCGGGGCTTGGATGGGGGCGATTCAAGCGAACCGTCATAGAAGACAGTGTACTATCCTGCGCTCCGCGAGAAGCGCCAGTTACGGCCCGACCGAAGGATCGCTGCGATGATCCTGAATGGGCCGATCACTGCCGCAGTGCAAGTTGGCAAGCTTCCCTAGGAGAGAGCGCGGGTAGCTGCGGCCGCGACGCAGATTGCCTTCAATGCATTGCTATCCCAGGTGACCCCGAAGAGATGTTACGAGAAGCGGCCGAGAAGCTGAGGGCGCAGGATTCGGCGCCGGCTCAGTCGGTCGGGGGCGCCGAGAATTCGGCATCAAGGTCCGTGGTAGAGAGCGTTGAATTTGGTGAAACGTCAGGATCGGGCTATAGGGGCTGGTCAGATGTTGAGATCAGTCGCGCGTGCCATGTCGAAGCGCCCGAGCCGCGGAAGATCTTCCGCTGCCTTTTTCGCCCGGGAGTCGACGTGATCTTTTCCGGCCGGAAAGGCTGGATGCAGCGAGTCGTGTTAAACAGATCCTTTTCGAACCTGCTCTCGGAAGGAATTCGTCGCCAACGAGTTGAAAGAAGATCTTCGAGCGTGCGACGAGCATGTCATCCAAATACTGTATGATAAGATGCCCGAGGACCCGTGGGTGGTTTTCTGGGCCACTTGCCAGAGGGCTTCCGGGAATCATTCTAGGGGCAGTTTCGACGGCCCTCCCCCGGACCTAGACACCTAGACGTCATCGAGGTGGGCCAGTACTTCAGTCCCACGTTGGCCCGCGCGCGACTTTGATGTGTCAATTCTACAGTGGAATACTTGGAGACCGCCAGAGCAAGTTAGTTCGAAGTTGCGATCGCGGTGACACGTTTGGCCCCGCATTGGGCCCGGCGGAGTTTACTTATGAAAATCGCATCTGAACGACCTTGGCCCCGACGCCCTGGTCGTCGCCACGGCCGACGTCCGGGCGCTGCGGCCTCAGGAAAGCGACGCTTCCATCGCCAAGGTGGCCGGCGTCTCTCTCTCAGGCAAGGTGTCGGTTCTTGAGGAGCAGTTTGAGAGCGCCGGCATCGACATCGTGGGTATTCAGGAGGGCCGTGCCCGCCGTAGTGACATTGCCAGCGGCACCCATTACACTCGCTATATTGGTGCTGCTGACGATGATGGCGACTATGGGTGCGAGATCTGGCTCCGCAAGGGGGCCAATTCAAGCTGCAGGCTCACGAGGTGGTGTCCCCGAGGTTATGCTGGTTGGTTGCATCCCATCCTCGCGCTGGCCGCGTCCTCGTCGTGTCAGGGCACGCTCCACGCAGTTTACGTCCTGCTGCGGAGCGCGACGGCTTCTGGGACCTGGTGCTCCAGAAGGTCGACATGCTCACCGCCAAGCACCGCCAGGCGCAGCGATTCGTGCTGCTCGATGCCAATGCTCGTTGTGCCGAGTCGCTCCCGCACATCGGCGCCCACGACGCTGGCGTTGAGAACGACAACGGTGCGGCGATGCTCGCATTCCTGGATCACTGCGGGCTCCGTGCTGACAATAGCTTCCATCCGTGCGGATACACGTGGAGGTCTGGCCACGGTAGGACTCATCGCATTGATTACGTATGCGCTGATGTCACCCGACCCCTTAGCGAAGTGCGAGCCTACATACCCCAAGACGTGACGCTTTCCCTCACCACTGGTGAGGACCATCGTTGCGTGGTTGCCACCTACACGCTGGACAAACTGCAGCGACAGCCTTCTGGGTCCAAAGCTTTCCGCTTGAGCAAGTGGAAGCTTTCTGACGTTGGCTGCGTCGCGTCTGTCTGTGAGCAGCTTCGCTGGTACCAGCCCCCGCTGCAGGCCACAATAGACGAGAAGGTCACGCATTTCGTCGAGGCCGCGCAGCGGGCTGCCCGGCGAGGCTTGGGCCCCATGCGAGATTGCCTTCGGAAGACATGGATTCGTGGCCCGACCTGGGAGACGATCAAAGCGCTGAAGTTGTGCCGCTCTCTCGGCTTTCTCGCGGTGCAGCGTCGCAATTGCGCTCGCCTCGCTCAGGCTTGGCATGCGTGGAAGGGCCTCTGCCGGCGCTGTTTTACACCTGGCGCCCCTGCCCCAGCACTTGGGTGGGGAGCGGTCGGCATCCAACCCCGCGCTCGGAGGTGCTACTGGAGCTGGAACAAGTTGTGGGCCATCACGCAGAGGCTCGGCATGCAGCTCGGCTTCATCATCCACCGACACCTTTCGAGCGACAAGGTCGCATTCTTGGAGGCGCGTGCTGCCGAGGCTCAGCGCTGCGCCCACGTGCGTGACTGGAGGGGGACGTTCGGCATTCTGAGGTCCTTCAGCGGCAAATCAGCGGCTGCGGTGCCCTCCCCCGTCCTCAACAAGAAGGGCGTTCTCACTTTCAGCGAGGAGGAACGACAGATGCGGTGGCTCGAGCACTTTCAGGACGTCTTCAAAGGAGCCCGCGTCACCGCTGCAGACCTCCAGGCGCTTCCGCATGACGCGCCGCTCCTGGGTGACCTGTCCATGACTGTGGATGACGCGTGCGCCGCGTGGCACCGGCTCGGCGCCAACAAGGGTGTCGGGTGCGATGGGTTGCCCGCCGAGTTTTGGAAAGCGACCGCTGCCGTTACGGCGCCGGTTGCGACGATGCTGTACAATGAGGTGCTTCAGGCGGAGGTCTGGCCGGTGGCGTGGACTGGCGGCAGGCTCCAGGAGGTCTTTAAGCAGAAGGGCAGCCGTGCCAATTGCGACGATTACCGCGGCATTATTTTAGAAGATCATCTGGGCAAAGGGTTGAAGCAACATCTATCGCAGCATGTGTTTCCTCAGTATGCGGCTCACCAGCCTGACGCTCAACACGGGGCCGTGGGTGGCCGAAGCACTGATTTCGCGTCGCATTTGGTCGTCGAGATCTTGGCATACGCTGCCCGGACCTCCATGTGCGTGTTCATCATGTTTCTCGATCTCGTGAAAGCATTTGACCGCGTCATCCGTGAGATCACCTTGGGATGGCCGGCCGGAGTGTCCGATGGGGAGGCCTACCTGATGGGCCTCGGCCTAGGCCGTGACCAGGCGCAGTGGATTGCAGCATTCGCGTCCGTGCACGGCCCGCTCCTCGAGAAGTGGGGGGTCTCACCGAAAGTGATCCGCCTTCTGAAAAACATGCACGTGCAGTCCTGGTTTTGCGTGGGCGACCTCGATACTGCCATCGCGGTGCGTTTGGGGGGAAGGCAGGGCTGTAAGTACGGCGCCTGTCTTTTCAATTCGACTTTCAGTGTGGCCCTCCAGATGATTCACGACCTCGTCGTGGACGCCGGCTTCGCTCTCCAGCTCCCGTGCGATAGTGCGCCTGTGTGGGCGAAATCCAGGCCTGCAGATGGCGCGCCCATGCAGGATGTGGTCGACGTCGCATTTGTCGACGACACGGTTTTAATGTTGCTGGCTGTGTCCGCCAAGGTGCTGGACCGATCAATCGATGGTCTGTTGGGCGTTGTTCTTCGCTTTTACCGCGTGCTGAATTTAGAAATCAATTTTCAGCTAGGAAAAATGAAGTATAGGGGGCATGGGGCTGTGAAGCACACCCGGGCCAGGCGGCGAGCGCCAGGAGGACCTCTGTGCATCCAGCTTCCCAGCACCGATGACGTTTTGCACGTTGTCCCCCTCTATGAACATCTAGGTTGCGAGCTTGCATTGTCGGGCTCGTTGATTCCTTTGGGGCAGAGTCGCCGCAAGAAGGCCCTGGCCGCGCACGCGCCTCTTGCGATGAAACTTTTTGGGTCCCAGCAGGTTGATTACAGCTTGAAGTGCTGGATGTTCACGACTCTTGTGATGTCCAGGTTGTTGTTTAACCTGCACATATTTGTACCCACTGCTCCATTTCTTTCTCTCCTCAACGACGTATATATGCGAGGCTACCGCAGGATGCTTGGGGCCCCTCGTTTTGGCCCCGGCGCCGGGAGCGACCTCAGCTTCCGCAGTGTGCACCGAATCCCTTCCATCGATTGTGCGCTGGCGCGTGCCAGGCTTACCTACCTAGGTCGCCTTGTCCGCGCTCGCCCTCCGTCGCTGTCAGCTGTACTCCGGCAGAGGCCAGAGCGCAACGGCATGCCGCAGCTTTCCGCGTGGCTCCAGCTGGTGATTCAGGACCAAAGGCGCCTCCACCAGAGCGTCGCCCTGTGTTCTAACCTGCCCGATCCCGCAGAGGATCCAGAGGCGTGGTGCAAGCTCATATGCGACGAGCCGCTCAAATGGAAGCAATTTGTAGCCCTCCTCCACTTTGAGGATTCAATTTGTGACAAAGTTCTACACCAGCGTGTGGAACCCATCTGTCGACCCTTCGCCTGCTCGGACTGCTCGGTGGCGTCTGCCTCGGAGCGCCAGCTGGCCCAGCATAGGCACATCAAGCGCGGTGTGCGATGCGAGCAGCGTTTCTTCGCACCTGCGTCGGCTACGTGCATGGTGTGTGGCACGACCTTCGGCGCTCGCCTTGGTCTTATCGCCCATTTGTCCGATAAAAGGCGGACGAAGTGCTGGCACGCCATGCTGCAGGAGCCTGCAAAGTACCCGAGGCTTAGCAGCAATGTACGTGCCGAGCTGGACGCGAAAGACCGGGCTGAGCGAACTGCTGCCCAGCGCCTCGGCCACTCCCACGTTCTTGCGAAAGGGGGCTGCACGAGACGCGACGGCACTGCGGTGGGGCGGCCTTCCGCGTAGCCACCGTTGTGTTGTAATCTTCCGAATTCGTTTGTGCTGTATTGTGACGCTTCGCGCAACCCTTGCTAAATAATGAAAATCGCAGGTCATTTTGTCGCAGTTTGCGTTCCCGACAGGAGATCGGACAGGATAGTCCATATGAACATGTGGGGGCCTTCCCGCAACGGCGCCCCGCGCGGCCCAGCCGCTGACAAGTGGGGAACATATTTCGCACTTCCCGTAATCAGGGGGGATGTTCTCGCGAGGGCCCATGCGATTGAATGACAAGTTTTGTCCGGCAAAGCCCTGGCCGAGCACCGAGAGTGGAAGGCATTAAAGGGGGGCCCTCCGCAAATAGGGCAAAGCTGCACTCGGTGGCTCATCCGCCAGAGGCCAAAGCGCCCGAACCAGACGTCGAAATGTCTAGGGCGATGGAAGGGCAACTTCCGCAGAAGCGGCCGAGCGACGCTGGCAGCTCGAGACCAGCGAAGACTGTTAGAGTGGAGCCCTCCATTGGGGCTGAGAAAAGGGCGCCTCCATCCGAGGCGTCGCTGTCCCAGTCCGACGGCCCCGTGCGGGCCGCGGCAATTCCACCCCCTCCTGCGCAGCCGGCAGTGGGGAAATCGGGAATCCCCTTCCCGGCTCAGCCGGGGGCTGGGGCGCGCCTGCTGGGGATGGAGGCCATGATGGAGGTGGTCGTCCGCCTCCAGGCGCGCCGCGCGGGCAGCGGGGAGGGCCCCCCCGCCCTGGCCCGGTCCCAGCGCCTCCCCCAGCTCAGGAATAAGAGCAGGAAGGGCCTTGTCCCGTCGCATTCGGAACGTACTTGAACGCGCGAGACGCGCCGGGGCCGGCTCAGCCGCCCCCCTGGGTGACATCTCGCCCGAATGGGAACGGTGTATCACAGAAATACTAAATATTGACATCTCCGTGGTAGACCCAGGCCTCCATGCTACAGCAGCATGGTTGAATATTGGCGAGAAATGCCAGGCCATCACTCGCATGGCGGAGGTGAATGGCCATCGGTGGATTCCTTATGCTGGGGGGGACCTAGCAGCAATGCTGGGGGCTGGGAAGGCGCCGATGGCATGTTTCCGTCCACTCACAAAATTGCCGCGCATGGCGTCTGGTTTCTGGCCTGCCGCTATTTATGTCGTATCAGACTCAACATGTACTTTCTATGCTCCAAGCGGAGAGAAGTTTGGCCCGGGAGAAGGGCTCCGGCACCATATGACCGATCATTTCCACGGCGTCCGCGCGGAAGTAAAAGGGGGCGCTGGAGGAGGAACCTTGCTCGAGTTCGCCCGGGGCAACGAATGGAATGCGTCCCTCCCAGGAATACATGCGCCTATGCAATTCTAAACGCTTCGCCTATCCCCGCCAGCTCGCCGCGCCAGTTTGGCTGCGCCTATTTAATGGTCGCCACCGGGTCTCCGCGCCACCGAGTCGGGGGTGTTGTTTCTGGCTTTTCTTCATCTGAGTGGCTGCCCGCGCGCTCGCTTCGCTTGCATTCTCTTCTCGCTGCCTAGTCGCGGCCCGGCCAGTGTTCGGGCGGATGCCGATTTGCTTCGCGAGCCCGCAGACCAAGAGAATGCTGCGCCAGCCCGTCCAGAAACTATGTCCAGGCGAGTTGAGGTGGCCAGGGAAGTGCGGCAGCAGCAAAGAGGGGGGCGACCGAACCGCGCAAAGAAGTGAGGAGGAGAGGGGGGGGGGGGGGATGGACGGGTGGATGAGGGAGTGGGAAGAAGGAGGATTAATCGGATGATGAGGAGGAGGCGAGGGGAGGAGGAGGGGAGGAGGAGGAGGAGGAGGAGGAGGAGGAGGAGGAGGAGGAGGGGGAGCGAAGGCGCGGGGGAGGAAGGAGGAACACGAGGGGGAGGAGGGCAAGCACAGGGCCAGAGGTCTCCTGGATGCCTCTCGGAGCCTCTCGGGGCATCTCTCGGGCGATTCTTGATGATGGTTTTTGGGGCGTCTTTGGGGTGGGTGGTGGTGGTGGGTGGGTGGGTGGGTGGGGGGGGGGTGGTTGTGGGGGGGGTGGGGTGTGTGTGGGGTGTGTGTGTGTGTGTGTGTGTGTGTGTGTGTGTGTGTGTGTGTGTGTGTGTGTGTGTGTGTGTGTGTGTGTGTGTGTGTGTGTGTGTGTGTGTGTTGTGTGTGGGGGGGGGGGGGCGCGGGCTTTTTTTTTTTTTTTTTTTGGGGGGGGGGGCGTGTGTTGGGTGGTGGTGGTGGTGGTGGTGTGTGTGTGTGTGTGTGTGTGTGTGTGTGTGGCGCGCGTGCGTGCGTGCGTTGCGTGCATGCGTGCGTGCGTGCGTGCGTGCGTGCGTGCGTGCGTGCGTGCGTGCGTGCGTGCGTGCGTGCGTGCGTGCGTGCGTGCGTGCGTGCGTGCGTGCGTGCGTGCGTGCGTGTGTGTGTGTGTGTGTGTGTGTGTGTGTTGTGTGTGTGTGTGTGTGTGTGGTGTGTGTGTGTGTGGTGTGTGTTGTGTGTGTGTGTGTGTGTGTGTGTGTGTGTGTGTGTGTGTGTGTGTGTGTGTGTGTGTGCAGGCGTGCGTGTGCGTGTGTGTGTGTGTGTGTGTGTGTGTGTGGGGGGCCCGGGGGCTCCTGGCCATCTTGGGGCCACCTTGGGGCCTCTCGGGGCCTCCAGGGCGCTTCTTGGGGCAGTCTGGGAGAAGATCGACCGAACAAGAGGGGGGGTCTTTCATTCGCGCCCCCCCTCCGTTACCCCCCCCCAACCAACGGCGAGCTTCAGAGCGAGAGGCCACAGCGGGGCCAGAACCTTAGTTGCACCAGTGATTTGGTCTTCCTCGCCGAGGCCATTTTGGGCGCTCCGGCGACTCGCGAGACCCCCACCCCCGTCCAGGTCCAGGGGGGGGGGGGGGGGGGGGGGGGGTAAATCCCTCCCCGAAGGGGGGGGGAGGGGTGGAAGTGGGCGCGCTTTCAACCGCCGACGCCCAGAGGGCTGGCGCGACTCTCTAAACGCGCTCTTGGAGTCATCTGAGTCAGTGCCCCCCCCCAAGAGGCCAGCATGCGACTGAGATCTTAGTAGAATCAATAAGTTGCCAATCTAGCCGAGGCCTCTTGGAGCATCTTGAGTGCCTCTGGGGGGTCTCTTGGGGCCTCTCGGGGGTCTCTTGGGAGCTTCTTGGGGGCGTCCTGGGGGCCTCTTGGGGGTTCCTGGCTACATCTTCGGGGCCCTCTCGGGGCGCCCTCGGGAGCTTCGGGGGCAATCTTTGGGCCATCTTGGGTGAGATCGACCGCGGGAGAGGGGGTGCTGATTAGCCCCCCCCCCGTTCCCCCATTTCGGGGGGCCAAAATGGGGCCGGCATTCTCGTGGGGCCAGCGATTTTGGCTTCCTCGCCGAGGACGTCGCGGGCGCTCCGACGACTCGCGAGGCCACCTGCCCAGGCCCAGGGGGGGGGGCCCCCCCCCCCCCCCCCCGAAGGGGAAATGGAGGGGATGGAAGAGGGAACGTTCTAAACCACCGACGCCCAGAGGGCTGGTGGCGTTTATAGTTTGGCCCTTGAACGATATTTCGGGCGGAAATCGGTGCAACTTGATCGGCTTTGCCGAGGCAAGAGAGAAGAGCCGCGGTCCCACGAGATCGATTAGGGCGCTTGCCCTTTTCATTGCGGTCGCCGAGAGATTAATCGATGAGGCGGTAGGCTGTTCTGAATCAGGAGCTATTCAGATTTCTAAGTTGGCGGAGGCCACAGATGCCGGCGTTTCTCTCGCGGCAAATGCCGGGTGCATGTGCTCTGGGGCGATGCCGCCGCGCTCGTGCGAGCAGAGATGAATCAACGCATTGAGCGCTACAGTGCAATGTGAGTTCGCATTCTGGGTGGCGCTAGCTTGTGTTGCAAGTCGCAACATCCAGCGGGCGATGCATATCGCTTCCTCGCTCGCTGCGAGACATGCAAAGTCGGAAAGGGAAGCCGAGGACAGGGCGCGTCGACTGCTGAAATGTTTGAGGATCATATGTTGAAGGCCGCCGAGCCTGCAGCGTCGTTCTTTTGGGCGGCGCAGCCGTGCAGGGGGCTGAATTTGCCCGGGCAGGCGGTTATGCGCAAGTGGATGCGACGCGCGACGAGGCGGCGCCATATTGGACTGGATGGTGCCCGACAAGCCCGGGCGCGCCGAAGTCAGCCCTCGGAGCCCCCCCGTTCGCCGAACCTTTCATCCCGAGCAGGTTTCCCCGGCCGTTTCAAACGGCGCGGAGGGCGGAGCACTGCGCTCGCTGCCGTCCAGAGAATGGTGCGAGTTTCTGGCGATGGGAAAAGGATGCGAGAATTATGTCCGAAGGAAAGATTGGCACTTCCTCCTCGAGCGCAGCGCCCCCGTCATTCCCGGCGCGCCCCCTGAGGGGCAAACTCTGTGGCGGCCCAGACAGAAGATCGGAATTTTTCAGCGCGTGCAAGAAGCAGTCGAACATATCGACGATTCGCCATTGTTTCAATCACCTGCCGGCATAGCCGGACAGGCGAGTGGAAGTGCCGCGGCTTCCCAGTTCGCTGTCAGCCCAGCCGAACAGGGGAAAGCTGAAGTGGAGGTCGCCCGTTCAGCTGCTGGCTCTGCCGGCGCAGCCGTGCGGGGGCCAGCTGGCGCCGCGATTGCTGCTGGTTCGGGCTCAGCTGTGAAAGCAGCAAAGAGTCGCGCGCGATCTGCCGAGCCCACCAGAATGCTGGCTGCAGAGACCCCGCCAGAGGCCTGCGAGCGGGACATCGGAGAAATTTCTTGAGCATGGTAAAGGAGGACCAGCCCCCGTGCCTGGAGAGGCAAAGGAGACCGAAACATATCCGCATGGGGAGATCAAGGTGTGCGTAGATGGCCGGAGAAACTTCCGAACCAACATGCGGCAACCTTGAAAAAGGGAGAACAGACAGCTATGTTCCTCAAGTGGGGGCGCGAAAGTTGATGGAGCGTGGGTGCAGCCCCAACAAGTTGTGGTCAGGGGGAGATTACAAGAATCTTTTGCAACGAATGAAGGGTCATGCCGATCCAATCGTGCAAGGGCCCGCTCGCGAAGGGTGAATAAGTCGGTCAAGGGGCACTGCGGCTGGCGGAGCAGATGCTCCGACCGCCCGCCCGCCGGGCGACGCGTTCTGCAGCGCGCGTGATTCCCAATTGGGCAAAGTTTTTTTTTGTTGCAAGATGTGATAGATCAGTGTCAGGAGAAACCAGAACAATTGCCGTCCGCACCATGTGGGAAAAGGCGGCATTTCAAGAACACTAGAAAACACTATTGCGTGCAGCTCACACTTCTTCTCAAGTTCGCTGGCGAAAGTAGGGGGAAGTAATTTCTGGAAGTGGATGGCAGAGGCAGTCTCGTGGATCTTCGGTAGGCATGCTCCACGCTCTGCTCGAGGGGTGCCAACTCCTTGCGTCGAATCCCCAAATCGGGGGAGGCGTGAAGCAGGGCAATGTTGGGGTGTACTCGTTCCCATGTGAGAATGATGGCCCTTCCGTCCATAGGACATGCGCGTTGGCGGAGGAGACGATGTGCCGACGGCTACTGGAACATTGTCGAAGTAGTGTTTTGGAGCGAGCCGAAGAGCATCGATGCCAGTCGCAGTCCAACTCAAAGTGCGCGGAGGACCCAGCCGAGATTGTCATGACTGAGGTGCGCATCTAAAATTGCACCCCAGCCGCGCTCCATGCAACTCAGGGAGCTTGGACGCTGACGCGACACCTTTTTGAAGAAGGTGAAGCCGTTGATAAATAGTTCGGCGTTGAGAGATTCAGGGGTGCTTCCGGAATCGCGGAAGCCGACAGAGTCAGAGCAGCACAGTGTCAATGGGTACCAGGCCGTCAGCCCATGAGTTGGCAAGATAACGCGTCTCCGCTCCTTAAGTTTGATCCTTCGATGGAGGACATCTGGACATACTTGAGAGACAAGGGATACCAAATTGATTCATTGCACCCATTGTTGGACGGTGCATCGGGTGAAACCATTCGGATTGTACAAGAGAAGACGGCCTCGGGCGATACCGGGGCTGAAGCGAAGGCTACGACGCCGGTTCAGGCGGCGGGCGGGCCTGCTTCAAGCATGTCATCTGCCGCCGGGGCCCAGACGCCACCGGTTCCACCGAGCGGTGTCGGAGCGCGGCTTCAGACTGTACCTGCGAAGCCACCGCCGCCTCCATCGGAACCAAGGGCAACGTCATCGGCTCAAACAAGCAGTAGTGGACATGCTGCGAGCGCGGCCCGATGGTTCCACTCGCGAGCCAGGCCCCCCCGCGGCAGGTGCCCGAGAAGCCCCCCCCGCCACTTGGGCCACCGGCTCTTCCGAAGTCACTGTCTCGGCCGAGTGGCAGCGGACAAGGCCCCGGGATGACTGCGAGAGACATCCGCCGGATATCCGGCCTCCCAAGAGGCCGCCCGCCCCGCCTGTTCCGGCGGGGGCTGCCTTCTCAAAGGTCCAAGCAGCAGTCTCTCGCCTGCGCCGAAGGGCTCGCCGAACCTGACTTCGGAACCTAAAGAGGGGGGACCAGAGAGACCGCCCGACGAACGTGAAGCGCAGCCTGGCACAGCCAGTGCTGACCAACCCGCCGCCGAGGTTTCGTTTCAACATCGAAAGTGCGGGCGAAGCCTCGGCCCAAGGCGGGGTTCACTCCCCTGCGGATTCGGCGCCTGCGAGTGAGAAACAGGCAGAGCAGAGCGAGAAGGAAGACACGGTGGTTGACCCGCCTGACGCTCCGTCTATGCCCTCAAAAGATTTCGGAAGTGAAGACCGCTGTCGACACTAATGACCGTGGCCCGAGGCCCTCTGGACACCCACTTCGGGGCATATTCAGACCGTGCCCGGCTTTCGCTGGCAGGCGAATTGGCGCGGCTCTGGCACGCGCGCCCTGGTGGGGGCCGACTTCGTGGAACTAGACTCTTGACGGGGAAGGAAGTCGCGCGCGTTCATGCGGATTTGACCGCCCGAGCGACGCGGTATGTGGAAGAAACTCGGAAAGGAGACAACGAACCATAATGATATTCATTGCCTTGCAAGAATTGGACCAACTTGATATGAACATTCATTGTTGACCGTTACGAGGAGTTCAGAATATCCCACGAGATCCCCAAGACACTGGGAGCTGCTGAATCCGTCGCGCAGCCCAGTTTAACCGCGCTGTCGACGACGCAAAAGATGATTCAGTTGGCGAAGAAGAGCGCGGTCCTGCGAGTCCGACCTCACCAGCTGATACGCCGCTGAGCATCCCACGTAAGGAAGATGTTTTATCTGTCTGCGCAGCTGGGCGAGGACGCTATCGCCGAACCGGGGCCGATCAATTGGTCTGCTCGCGTGGATGTCCAGCGCTCTCCAGAATATAATCAGCGTCGCCCGATGGAACGGCCCCCCCCCCCCCCCCCCGGACGGGGGGGAACCGTTAATCGTGCAATCTTGTCCAGTGGAGGCACGGATCTGTGCCTCGGAGATGCCGAGCGAGGGGGCGTGCGTCAGAGAACGCCTCAGGATCTTCGAAGGAAGATTTTCGAATCTTATAGGGCTCGCCCAGTGCCGCCACGCGTGTCAGCGATTCGCGGACGCATTTACGACGCTGTTCGAGAAAATTCCGAATTGGCCCGCGATCCCGCGTTTGCGTTGTTGGGCGAGCTTTCGGGGGGAGCAATCTCATTCCTTCGGGCAGAATATGACTCGGACGATTAGCCGGACAATCTGCCCTGGACGACCTATGCAGCGCTGTCCCCGCTCGCGATGCCCACCGACGCTCCTGGCTTAGCCGGCGCAGCAGGAATGGGCGCTGAGAACCCACTCGCGTTGGGAAGTGACAAATTCTGGAGGCGGCGCAGTCAGCGAAACAACGGGGCAGCAGTTGGCGTCGGGAAACATGCGGCTTATCTAGCAAGACACTGTTTGGATTTTGCTCGGTCGTCCGGGGGGTGGGTGTACTTCGGAGACCTCATTGATAAAATGGAAGCTGGTGGACCAACGCACTGCGCGACTGCCCTGGCGGTGCGCGGTGTAGCCGCTTTGCCGCTCGGAACCGTGGTAGTCCTCGGATTCGAGGCCCGGGAACTCGTCGTCCTGGGGAGCTCAGAGCTTGCGGATCATTGGCGAGACTTCCTTAATCCACCTACCTATCACGACTCAGTCCTTTGGGGGGGGGGGGGAGGGGGGCAGCGAGGAGGAAACGGCTTCCGTAGATAAAGACGAGCGTGAGGAAACGGCTTCCGTAGATAAAGACGAGCGTGAACGCAGACCAATCCTTGTTTTCTATCGCGCATGTCAGGAGCGCTCATGTTTCGTTCCCAACATCGAGCGCATGTGCGCTCCGTTTGAACCCGGCCTGGCGAAAGGCCATGGGCCGCTCTTGCGCGCGGCAGGTCTCGAAGTCATCGAGGATTCGATGGCTGGAGAAGGGATCGTTTGATTCCATGGCAAAGCTGAAAGACTATGCAAGGAAGATGACCGCGGACTTCTTCGGCGCATTCCGACGTTGCGTGGCTTCCCAGAAGAACAGACTGAGCGTATCCCCCCTAGGGCTCAGCCAGCGGAGGGATGGGGGGCTCCGCCGCCCGCCAATTACTTGAGTCTGGTCTCTGGCCCGAAAGCAGGGGCCCCCGCGTTCAGGTTCGTGGCCGGCTAACGTCACGCCAGTGCTCTGGGAACTTGTAAGTGCACGCGATGCTAGTTGGTATTATGCCATTGTCTTTAACGGGCGCGTAGCGGGACGCCTCCGATGCCGAATTTGTCGCGACGGCGCGCTTGTGGCGACGGGGGGGGGGGGGGGCGAGATTCAGCGACGAAGCTCGGACTGGAAAGTTGAACCCTGTCCCGGATTCTACACCGCAGGCGGTTTGGATTTTTTCCCCCAAGAATGGACTGCCTTCGAAGCTGTGTTCGCCCGTGATTCAATCATCGGGGAGGCGCGCGCTGGTGAAGTGATTCGGTCCGATGACAAGCGGTGGGGCGAGGAAGAGCTCGAGCTCTTGGGGGGCCCGCTGTGGACCGACGACGGGGGATTCATTTGCAGGAGATTTCATTCTGTGCGAGCAGGGCTGGGTGATTGCCTCCATTGCCAGACGAAGGTTCAATTTCGTTACATCGTGCAGCAGAGTTTTTTTTATGAACCCCGGCAAACAAGGTGTTGCTGCCTCCTTTGCGAGCACGGGGGTGGGCATCTACATTGTAGATTGTCCGAGACACGGGAGCGAGTCGCTCGTGGCCGGAGAGGATTGAAGAACGTGAAACGGAGCTCCAATGATGCATTGGACAATTTGAACCGGAGCGAACAGCATATGCGCAAATGGGTTGCGGATAAGAACGTAGCTCGCATAACTTTTTCTGCGGGAGGTCCGACCCTCTCCAACCAGCAGCCAGGAAACGCCCCGACCTGGATTCCTGATAGTGCTGCGGTTCAGCCGCCAGCACGTCGCGAACCAATCTTCCAGTTCCTTGAGCCATTGAAGCTTCGCTGTATGAGTTGGCTCGTGCGCGGTGCTAAACTGGAGAACAAACGGCCTCGAACTGCGGCGGCATGGTGGCCATTGGTGTGGTCTTCCGACGTCGATCAGTATGCTCGCCCCGTCTGGTGTCCTGCTCTTGCCGTCTTCGACTGGCCCGATGCAGAAGATGAGCTAGCCCAGCCAACTGAAGGGCGGAATGAGTGGGCGGCGAACATGCGAGGAACGGGCGTGGCAATCCCAACAGTAGATGCGCTCGCCGAACGATTAAATCGCATCTATGCGCAAGTTTCAGTTATTGTTGGAGATACCAAGTATCAAGCCATTGCATCGCTTTGCGCCCGGCCCAGCTGGAAGGCATATTCAATTTTGGCTCGTGATAAATTTGCAGAAAGATGAGGGGGAGTTCTGCGCGGAGGCCCTGTTGCAACGCGTTTTACCGAGCAGGTCGGCTTAGCCAAACCTTCCTTGCAGCTCCCAGCGACCCTGTCGCGTCGGGAAGTAGTGTCGAGCACTCTGGTGGCCCAACAGCCCCGGGTGCGGGCGCCGATGCCCCTGGCGGCTCTGCCGCGTCGGAGTGGGACAAGACGAAAACTGGCGAAAACATGCGGAGCCCCCAAACAATTCCGAGGCGCCCTACTAGTGCCGCAGAGGGCGCTCGGCCTGGCCGGCATGAAAGACGCGCCTAGAGGCGCGGCCCGTGCAACCCAGTGCCCCCCGGCTCAGCCGCGTCGGGCACCGACCCTGATCGGGGTCATAGGTCGCGTGGATCTCCTGCTGAACGGAAAGAGTGGGATCGGCCGTTCGCGCGGGCTGATGGGCCCGTAGATGATGCAGGCGGCCGCGGGCGCGATGGCGACTGGGGCCCCTCGCGGGCCATGCCGACAAGGGCGGCCGCGGGAGAGTCGCTGGACAGTGGGCCGATGTTGATCGCCATCGACAAATATCGGGGAGTGAAAGAACATGGCACTGGTTCGCCGTGGTGGAGTATAACAGACACTTCGCGAGAGATCCCGAGGAGGAGTCGCGGGGAGAAGACTGGGCGCTCCGCCGACAGGCTTAACTGGACAAGTACCTGCGGGGGGCCCAGTCTTCGAATCTCAAGCTCGCCAGGCACTGGGAACTGCCGCTGCGTCCTTGCCCGCGCCGCCGCCGCCGCCGGCGCCGAGGGCGGGGCTGGCCGACGAGGGCGGGGGCAAGGGCGATGACATCGGCTGGGGTCGTGGAAAAGGCAAGGAACCTCACGACCACCGCCAGCGAGGCCAACCTCAGTGGATCTGGCGAAATTGCCATGATTGGAATCATCCTCAACGCCGAGAAGAAGAGTGGCGGGGGTGATGTATTGCAGTCGGACTGGTACGACTTCGTCGGCATCAGTCCCACGTCGCCTGGCTTCGCCAACGTGATGTGGGTGCGACAGAAGTGGGTCATCTTTGTGGAATGAGCTGGCTTTCGATATAGCTCTGGTGGGGTACATCGGGTTGTTTCGGCCTAGCGCCCCTCGGCAACCACGGTCGAGCCGTGAAATGTTTCTGGGGGTTGGCTCCCGTGGCCGTGCATATGTACAGGCCAAGTGGGTGGGGGGTCGGCGCAGCCCTACTCACCCCGCCGCGGGGGGAGTCAAAGCGCTCCTCTCCGCACCACCATCCTGTTGCCCTTGCCATCATTGTTGTTGTATTGACTGTCTGCTTGCAGCCACTCATATTCGAGAGGTATAGGAAGAAGGAACGTGCTGGCCCGCGCGCGCGTCGGCCGGCCAGCCGGCCTCCTCCCTGCACACATATCTCTCTTGTCCGCTTAACGGAACACGCTCCCCTTTTCTTTTTTATTTTTTTTTTTTCCTTGCCTGGTTTCGGCGGGCCCCACTCAGCCTTTCCTCGGCGGGAGGTACCTTCGGGGGTCACCGAGACTACATCGGACCTAATGCAGGGATTCTCAAACATCCAGGCAACAACCTGGATGGAGGAGGACGAGGAGGAGGAGGAGGGAGGATGGAGGAGGAGGAGGAGGAGGAGGAGGGGAGGAGGAGGAGGAGGAGGAGGAGGAGGAGGGATGATAATCCGGGGCGCAGCGAGCCCCGCGCCCGCCCCAGGACGCCGCGGCTCTGGGCCCGACGCCGCCGCTGCGGAGCCACGCCCGCCTCGGGCCAACCGCGCCGCCGCCGGGGAGGGCCAGGCCGCCCGGGCGCGCGCGCGCCGCGCGCGCGCCGCGCGGCCCCGGATTTCTCGAGTTGGGGGTCGACTGCAGAGCTGATTTGCCCCGGGCATCGGCGGCGAGCCAGGGGCTCTGCGGCGTGCGAGGGGGGGGGGGGGGGGGGGGGGGGGGAGTTTCGGGCTCGAGGTTCGAGGTTCTCGGGCGCTTTCGTTGGTTCTCGGCGGTTACCCGGCCTCCGGATGCTCGGCAGCAGCTGCGCCTCGCCGCGGGCGTTTGGGGGGTGCCCACAGCGTCCTGAACGCCCGCCGTGGACCCGATATGTGACCCCAAAATCAGATTCGGCAGCGAGTAAGGGGGGAAATGTGAGGGAGAAGGCCTTCTCGGAAACCGCCAGGGCTTCTCAGAGGCCCTCCGGCCTTCCGAGAAACCCTTTGTGTCTTTTCTGAGAAGGTTTCGAGGACTTTTCAGAAGGCCGGGGAACACGCGGGCCTTCTGAGAAGGCCCGCCCCTTCGCACTTCCCCCCGGGCTCGCCGATGACTGTTCGTCGAATCAGCAAGGCAAATTTGTAGAATTTTCGCAAATCTACGGACATTCGGAGTATTTTTTGGGCGGGTCCGACGGACATGTGAGTTTTTCAGGTGGATCAATTCTGTAACCGATCTCCTTTTCGAAACACATGATGTTTTCATTTTTTCAGGAAGGCCTCTCCGTAAGTCCCAAACATTTGGCGGCGGAAACGCCCGTCGTGAAGCAACTGCAACGTCCGGATCTAAGGGCTCGTCCACCACAGGAGGCCACAGGGCCCCCCCCGGAACCCTCCGACCCCAGTCCCCGGACGTCATGATTTTTCCTCACGTCGACCCCCAGGGGTCCCGAGCTGGCTGTTTTTGACGGTATTTACCGGGGCCCGGAAAGGGCTCCTGGAGGCCGAAACTTGAGAAAGGCTTCCGTCCTGACTGTATATGAGGGAGCTGCACGTCTGGCCTCCCGCGCTTTCGGCGCCTGCAGCCCTGACGAAGGTCCTTTGATATGGCCGTGACGCCAGCCCGCGTCCGTGGCCCTGGCTCCGCAGCCCCGGCTGGCCGCTTCGGCGCGCTCGACGTGACATTTTTGCACCAGTGAGCGGCCTCCTCCGCTCCCTCCGCGGCAGCTTTCTGCCCCTGCCTTCCCGCGCCCCATTCCTGCATCTGGACCATTCGGTTGTCCAACGCATCCGGCCACTGTGAGCGCCCGTGCGGATTGGACTGCCTCTGCCGTGCTGCGACGGCAAAGCGTCTGGGGTCCCAGACACCTGGCGTCATGATTTTTTCGCGACGTCGACCCCCAGCGGTCTGGACCCCTTCCCCGGGACCGGTTTCTCTTCCTGAGTCGTTTCTGGAAGGCCCCGAGGCCCGGCGAGGCCCCCCGAGGCCAAGAATAGAGAAAAAAACCCATGTCGTGGCCCGCGCGGCCCCGGCCCCGGCGTCGGTCGCCGCACCTGCGCACCAACCGTGGCCCTTGCCTCCTCCTCCTCCTCCGCCTCCTCCTCCTCTTCCTCCTCCTCCTCCTCTGTCCCCCTCCTCCTCCTCCTCCTCCTCCTCCT
>CAUYUJ010017754.1:189085-219085 GCA_963575745.1 Prorocentrum cordatum
TTATCCGTAAGGGCTTCGCCCCCTGCCGGCCCCCTCTCTCGGAGAATGGGCCATGGAAGAGCTAAGTCATGAGGCCTTGGCGCTGTCGTGAAGCAGTATCGAAACTTCATGCGAAGCCGATTCGCAATCAGCAAAACCAACTGATCACAAGAGGGGTTACCACACCTGGCGACTGGTAAGACGTGTATGGTTTACGGGCTTGGTTACCACACCTTGCGATTAAAGGGCCGAGGGAGTTCTCGCAGTTTGGGTTACCACGCCTTGCGATGGATGTGCGTGAAGGGTGGCACCGAATTTCAGAAATGTGGCAAATCCCCTGTGTTTTTTGGACCCTGACCCCGCGGATCTGCGTAAGGGGTGGCGCCGAATTTCAGAAATGTGGCAAATCCCCTTTGTTTTTGGACCCTGACCCCGCGGATCTGCGTGAGGGGTGGCACCGAATTTCAAAAATGTGGCAAATCCCCTGTGTTTTTGGACCCTGACCCCGCGGATCTGCGTGAAGGGTGGCACCGAATTTCAGAAATGTGGCAAATCCCATGTGTTTTTGGACCCTGACCCCGCGGATCTGCGTGAGGGGTGGCATCGAATTTCAGAAATGTGGCAAATCCCATGTGTTTTTGGACCCTGACCCCGCGGATCTGCGTGAGGGGTGGCTCCGAATTTCAGAAATGTGGCAAATCTCTTGTGTTTTTGGACCCTGACCCCGCGGATCTGCGTGAGGTGTGGCACCGAATTTCAGAAATGTGGCAAATCTCGTGTGTTTTTGGACCCTGACTCCGCGGATCTGCGTGAGGGGTGGCACCGAATTTTAGAAATGTGGCAAATCTCTTGTGTTTTTGGACCCTGACCCCGCGGATCTGCGTGAGGGGTGGCACCGAATTTCAGAAATGTGGCAAATCCCCTGTGTTTTTGGTCCCTGACCCCGCGGATCTGCGTGAGGGGTGGCACCGAATTTCAGAAATGTGGCAAATCCCCTGTGTTTTTGGACCCTGACCCCGCGGATCTGCATGAGGGGTGGCACCGAATTTCAGAAATGTGGCAAATCTCTTGTGTTTTTGGACCCTGACCCCGCGGATCTGCGTGAGGGGTGTCGATTTCGTGCCCCCCCAGCAATTCAGACAACGCGCCCAGGAGGTGCTAAAAATCCCGTTTGGGCCTCCCCCCCCCTCGCGCGGTCAATCAACTAGTTACAGTAACCAGCAAGAAGCAGAACTGTAACACTGGAAACTACAAGCTACAACTGGTACTGGAAACTGCGAACCCGTGCCTCGCAGCCTGTTGGCCCCACAAGGGGGCCGGCGGATTTTATATCCGAGTCTTGCTTTATTGTGGTCCCCCCTCATTCTCCCTCCTCCGCCTTCCCCTGGTCCTCCTGTCCCTCCCGTTCCTTCCACTCCAGTTCCTGCTGCTGCTGCTGTTCGTGTCGCTCCAGCGCGGGCCGCTTTTCTGAATCCGAGTCTTTCCTCGTCGTTGTCACCCCCCTCATTGCCTCTCCTCCGCCTTCCCCTGGTCCTCCTTTTCCTCCCTATCTTTCCGCTTTAGTTCCTGTGGTTGATGTTCGTCCTCATCCTTTTCCTCCCGCTCCTCCTCCTCCTCCTCCTCCTCCCCCTCCTCCTCCTTCTCCTCCTCCTCCTCCTCCTCCTGTGCAAGCAGCTCCCCTTTTTCCGATTGCGCATAACAGAAAGAGCGTGTTCTACCGCTGCTGGCGGAAAACCGGGGGGGGTCACTACCGGTTCGAACCCCTCCCCCCCCCAACCCCCCCGTCCGGAAAACCGGGGGGGGTCATTACCGGTTCGAACCCCTCCCCCCCCCCCCCTGCTCATCATGAAAAGGGGGGGGGGTCACTACCGGTTCGAACCCCCCCCCCCCTCCGGATCCGGAAAACCGGGGGGGGTCACTGCCGGTTCGAACCCCCCCCCCTCGAAAACCGAGTGGGGGTGCGGACAGTGGTGGGGACGGTGTTGGTGGGGACAGTGGTGAGGGGATAGCGGGACAGTGGTGGGGACAGTGGGACAGTGGGACAGTGGTGGGGACGGTAGTGGTGGGGACAGTGGTGGGACAATGGTGGGAACAGGGGGGGACAGTGGACAGTGGTGGTGACGGTGGTGGTGGGGACAGTGGTGTGGGGACAATGGGAATGAGGTGGAAACAGTGGGACAGTGGAGGGTACAATGGTGGTGGGGACAGTGGTGAAGGCGGTGGCGAGGACGGCGGTGGGACAATGGGACAGAGGTACAGTGGGGACAGTGGTGGGGACAGTAGGGACAGTGGTGGGAACAGTGGGACAGCTCAGTGGGACAGCGGAGGAGTCAGTGGGACAGTGGGGACAGTGGGGATAGTCGGGCAGTGGTTGGGGCCGTGGAGACAGTGGGGAGAGTGGAACCGTGGTGGGAACAGTTCTGGGGACAGCGGGGACAGTGCGACAGTGGTGGGGCCACTGGTGGGGACAGTAGGGGCGGTGGTGGAACCAGTGGGGACAGCGGTGGTGAGGACAGTGGTGCTGGGAACACCAGTGGGGGATGTGATGCGGACGGTGGTGGGGACCGGGAGTCGTTTGCTGGCGGTGAGTCGTTTGCTGGCTGTGAGTAGGGTGGGGGGGGGGGGGGGGGGGGGGGGGGGGGGGGGGGGTTCGAAACGGTATAGTGACCCCCCCCGGAGGGGGGGGGGGGGAGGGGTTCGAACCCCAGTGACCCCCGGTTTTCGAGCGGGAGGGGGGGGGGGGGGGGAGGGGGTTAGGGGAGGGGGGTTTTTGCGCGGAAAGGGGGGGGGGGGGGGGGCGGAGGGGTTCCAGCAGGGGGGGGGGATTTTCGGAGGGGGGGGGGGAGGCGACCCCCGGGCTCCAGAGGAAAAGGTTGGCAATTTTCCACAGTAGAGCGGCGGTGGATCACGCTCTCTCCATAACACGAAGTGGTCTTGTGTGGGAGTCGCAGGTTGGCTATGACGAGGGTCCGCGGATGCTGAAAAATCAACGTCATGGAAAGGGATGTGAGGGAGGGATAGGATGTCAGATGAAGCGCGAGCGCACCTAGCTTGCCTCTCCCCCCTCTTCCCCCCCCCTCCCCCCTCCTCTTGGCTCTCCCTCCTTGGGCAAAACTTCGCCACCTGATTGGGCACGTGCGGCTGGGCAAACGACCGTCAATAGGCCTCACACCCCGCGCAGCTCACATCATTGGGGCCGCGCGGGTTCCCACTCCGACTTGCCACGACGGCGTCAATGGCCACCGGTGGGGGCCGAGGACTCCTTTATAGGCACCCTCCTTGAGGGACCCTCGGACCCTCGCGCCTTCCCCCGCCCCCTCCCCTCCACTGCTCCTCCCCCCCTCCTCGTCGAGCCTGGAGCCTCCCGCAGGTTCGGCAGCCCGCCGCCCGCGCCCGACCCCGTGCAGCTGGGCCCCTCGCCGCTGGCGCGCCAGCCCACGCGCCCCGGGCCCACGCCGCCGGCCACGAGCGCCTCGCGCCCGGCCCCGCCGCCGCCGGCGCTGGACAGCATCCACCCGGGCCCCCCGCCGCCGCCCAGGGACGGCATCCGCCCAGGATCCGTGCCCCCCGCCTCCGGCACGGCCCGGCCCGGGCCTCCGCCCACCGCGCCCGACGCCGCGGAGCTGGGCTCGCCGCCGCCGCCGCGGCAGCCCCTCCGCGCTGGCCCGACGCCGCCGCCCGCGGGTCTGTCCCGCTGCGGCCCGCCGCCGCCGGCGCCGGACCTCCTGCACCTCGGGCCCACGCCGCCGACACGGAGCCCCTCGCGCACGGCGTCGCCGACGCCGACCGCGGGCACGCTGCAGTCCGGCCCGGCACTCGCCGCACCCGACTCCTCGCAGTCTGGCGCCCGGGGGCGGGCAAAGATGCTCGGGCCCAAGCTCACTCACTGCACCTTCCCTGAGATCCACGCGCTGCATTTTTTGTACACCGGGAGTTTTCGCCCAGTTTCAGGCCCTGGGACCCTCACAGATCGATCGGTCTTGAAAAATGCGACAGGAAGAGGGTGTCCAGCGCTCTGGTCGCAATTTTTCGCGATGTTGCAATTTCTGCTGCTTCTGCTGCTCCCCTTCATCTCTTCCTTCTCGTGCCTCGTAGGCGGGTGGAGTTGTTTGGTCCCCAGGTGCCCCGCTGGCGCCGAGGGGCCCAAGCCGGACGGGCTCGGCGTTGCCCTCATTCGGGGTTTCGCGCACGGGGGCTCTGCTGCTGGCGCTCGACATTATCCAGCCAGGTAGTCCGCCTTCTCCGAGGGACCTCGCGCGCTTGGGCTCGACGTCATCGGCCTGTGGAGTGTCGCGCCCTGGCTCTGTACTGCCTGCCTTGGACGCCTCGACCATGGGTTCTTCGCCGCTACCCCAGCAGCCTTCTCGTCTTGGCCCGCCAGCCTCATTGTCTGGGACGATGCGGGCTGGTCCTCCGATGGCCGTGCTGGACTTTGCCCACTCTGGCAGCACCACACCTGTGCGGTCGCACGCGCGGCCAGGGCCGAGTACATCCATCAAAGGCACGCTAGGGATCAATGCGCTGCCAGCTCCTGACAGTGCCTGGCTGGGCGCAACGCTGCCACTGCGTAGCATGGGTCGCCCAGGGCCTTTGCTGCCAGCCTTCGGGGCGTCGCGCTCTGGCCCTCCCGCGGCAGCGCCGGATCCCCTGCATCTGGGCTTCCCGCCTCCGCCGCAGGACCATGCTCGCCTTGGCGCAGCTGCCTCTCTGTCCGGCGGCGCCCGCACCGGGCCGCCCCCGCTGGTGCTGGACGCTGTGACCATGGGCTCTCCGCCGCCCCTCCGGCAATCTTCGCGCCCTGGGTCGCCAGCGTTTGCGTGGGGCACGAGCCGCTCTGGCCCCCTGGCGCCGACCCCAGACTGCTCCCACACGGGCCCACCGCTGCCGCCGCGCGGCCCAGCGCGCCCAGGCCCACTGGCGCCAGCGTCTGGCACCGCTCAGCCTGGGCCGCTGCTGCTGGCCTCCGACACGTCGCACCCTGGCCTGTCGTCGCCGCCGAGGTCGCCCGCTCGCCTCGGCCCCGCGACGGCCCCCTTCGGCCAGTCGCGCCTGGGCGCGCCCGCGCTGGCACCCGACCCGATCCATCCAGGGTCCTCGCCGCTGCCGCGGGACTCCGGGCGGTCTGGCGCCCCGCCCGCGACCTACGGCCCCGTGCGCTCTGGGCCCGCTTTGCCCGCGCTGGACCGCGTGCACTCCGGGCCCACTGTGCCGACGCGGGCGCACGCGCGCCTGGCGCCTGCGGCGCCAACCTCTGGCATGGCGCGCTCTGGCCTGACGCCCCCGGCGCTGGACGCTTCGCTCTTTGGGCCCCCGCTTCCTCCGAGGAGCCCCTCGCGCGCAGGCGCAGCCGTCCCGACCCCTGACCTCGCGGAGCTGGGTGCGTCCCCACCAGCCCGCAGCTCCGCGCGGTGCGGGCCAGCGTCGCCGCCGTCCGGGATGACGCGGCTGGGCCTGGTGCCGCCCGCGTCCGACGCGGCAGGCTCAGGGGCGTCCCCGCTGCTGAGGGCCTCTGGGCGGCCCGGGCCGCCTCCGTCCGCCTCTGGCGTCGCGAACTCCGAGCCCCCGCTGTCGACCCTGGACGACGCTCTGGTGGGCCGCGATGGGGGGCTCGTGCGCCCATCGGCCCACCGCTCTGGGGGTTACTTTTCACGCAGGGGTCGACCTGAACGGTGTTTTGGCGATTTCGTGGGCCGTTTTCGTTTCGAGTTCGTTTTGCAGCAAAGGCGGAACGAAGGCAGAACGAGGAATACCGAACGCAAGACGAAAGCGAACAACACTGTTTAGCTCGAGCCCTGGTCTACGGTGGTGCGTCCTGGTGTCAGAGTGTCAGCGTGTATCCTGACATTGGGCGTCACAACAGACTCGCGAGGCTAACCTCGTCGGTTTCAGCCCCCGGCCAGCTGCCCATCTGGGCCCCGGGGTCCCTCGGAAATCGACGCGCACATGCGACTGGTGTCAGGGAGCGACAAGGTTGATAGTTCCAGGCCCCGAGGTCGCGAGATCTCCAGGCGACAGGGAAGTCTTTGGACTGAGTGTTTGCGCGGCCGTAGACTAATCCTATGCCTCCGTAGTGGCGTAGAGTAGAGTTGAATGATGTGATGGTGTCAAAAAATCCTACGGCGAATCACTGTCACCCCCTTCCTTATGAAAACGCCTCCGAAGCTCAATGTTGGGCCGAAGTCTTACCAAGCTAGTAATATGCATTCGCCCAGCCGTTGTGGACCCCCTTGGGGGAACGCCTTGGAGAGAAAGATCATGTAGGATGAGAGGGAGGAGAAGGACCAGCAGGAGGAGGAGGAGGAGGAGGAGGAATCGGAGCATGACGTTGATTATGATGATGATGCTGATGCTGATGATGATGCTGCTGCTGATGATGATGATGATGATGATTGTGGTGGTGATGATGATTGATGCTGCTGCTGATGATGGTGAGGGTGATCGTGATGGTGATGGTCATGATTCTGATGCTGCTGATGCTGATGATGCTGCTGATGACGATGATGACACCGATGCTTATGCTGATATTGCTGATGATGATGCTGATGATAACGATGATGCTACTGCTGCTGCTCATGATCATGAGGATGACGATGATGACGATGATGATGATGATGATGATGATGATGATGATGATGATGATGATGATGATGATTCTGATGATGATGATGATGACGGCTATGTTGGTGATGTTGATGCTGATGCTGATGTTGCTGCTGTTGCTGCTGCAGATGATGATGATGCTGCTGATGACAATGATGATGATGCTGATGCTGGTGATGATGATACAAATGATGTTGATAATGATGATAATGACGTTGATGTCACCGATGATGATGCTGCTGATGATGATGATAATGATGGTGATGATGCTGATGATGATGCTGCTGCTGATGATGATGATGAGGGTTCTGGCGGTGAAACATGAGCAGAGCCACATGGGTTTGAAGATTATGACGATTATGCTGCTGCTGATGATGGTGATGCTGACGATTCTGATGTTGGTGTTGATGATGGTAATGATGACGATGCTGATGATACTGCTGATGGTGATGTTGATGTTGATGGTAGGTATGATCGTGGTGGTGATGACGATGCTGATGGCACTGCTGATGATGCTGATGATGATGATGATGATGATGATGATGATGATGATGATGATGATGGTGCTGGTGCTGCTGCTGCTGATGCTGGAGATGCTGGCGACGATGCTGATGTGTTTATGCTGATGCTGCCTCTGATGACGACGACGGCGATGCTGATGACGACGATGATGCTACTGGTGATGCTGATAGTGATGCCGATGATGATGATGACGACGACGGCGGTGACGACTACGATGACGATGAGGATGATGATGCTCATGCTGATGCTGATGCTGATGATGAACATTATGATGATGATACTGATGATGCTGCTGACGTTGCTGATTCAGCTGAAGATGAATATGACGATGCTGCCGATGATGATGATGGTGATGATGCTGATGTTGATATGGATGCTGATGCGGATGCTGATGAGGCTATTGATGCTGATTACGATGATGGTTAGGATGTTGATTGTTGTTGTTGATGCTGCTGCTGCTGATGATGATGCTGATGATAATGCTGCTGCTGATGATGGTGATGATGATGCTGATGCTGGTGCTGATGATGATACCAACGATGCTGCTGATACTGATGATGGTGGCGATGACGACGATGATACTGATGCTGATAATGACGATGCTGATACTGATGATGATGCTGATGGTTATGATGGTGCTGATGCTGATGCTGATGATGCTCTTGCTGCTGCTGCTGCTGATGCTGCTGATGATGATGATGATGATGATGATGATGATGATGATGATGATGATGATGATTATGATGATGATGATGATGATGATGATGATGATGATGATGCTGCTGCTGATGCTGATGATGCTGATGATGATGATGATGCTGATGCTGATGATGATGATGATGATGATGATGATGATGATGATGATGATGATGATGATGATGATGATGATGATGATGATGATGATGATGATGATGATGATGATGCTGGCGATGCTATTGTTGATGATTGTGATGATGATGATGTGATGGTGATGCTGATTGTGATGGTGGTGGTGATGATTCCGATTCCGTTTCTGGTGATGATGGTGATGATGATGATGATGAGGAGGGAGGGAGGGTGGGAGAGAGGGGATGGAGGGAGAGGAGGAGGAGGGAGGAGAGAGGAGAAGGAGGAGGAGGGAGGAGGCGGAGGAGGAGGAGGAGGAGGAGGAGGAGGAGGATGAGGAGGAGGAGGCGAGGAGGAGGAGGAGGAGGCGGAGGAGGAGGAGGAGGAAGGAGAGGAGGAAGGAGGAGGACAGGAGCAGGAGCAGGGCAGGAGGAGGAAGGAGGAGGAGGAGGAGGAGGAGGAGGAGGAGGGGGAGGAGGAGGAGGAGGAGGAGGAGGAGGAGGAGGAGGAGGAGCAGGAGGAAGAAGAACAAGAGGCCTCTTGATGCCCTTTTTGGGCCTCCTGTGGTCTTCCTGGGGGCTTGGGGGCCTCTGAGTGGCCCCTGGGGGGCCTCCCGGGGCCTCTTGGGGGCCTCGTGCGGCCTTATAGGGGCCTTTGGGGCCTCTTGGAGCCCAAGCTTGGGGCCCTATGGACCGTCTTGGGGCCCTCTTGGGCGGTCTTGCTGGCCTCTTGGGAGCCTCTGGGGCCGTCTTGGCGCAGTCTTGGGGGCTTCTGGGTCCTTCTTGCATAGGCGGAAGCCCGAAAAGGCCAGAAGGCTACAGTCATACGCCTGAGGAAAAATTGTGGAGCCCTCTTGGGGCGTCTTGGGGGTCTCTGAGGCTGTCTTGGGGCCATCTTGGGCCGTCTGGGGGCCGTCTTGGCCGTCTTGGAGGCGTCTTGGGACTGTCTTGGGGCCACCTGATCCTTCTTGTAGGCCATCTTGGGGCCGTCTTGCCTGGGAAGGCCGGCGGTGGACAAACTCATCCCGAGCCGCCCAGGGCTCTCCGGATGGCCGGCGACATCGGCCAAGACCCCATGGAGAATTTTGTTAAAAAGGATCCGAGCAACCAAACATCCAGCACGCCGTGCACCCCGTGGCAAACCGAAGGTGATCGTTTTTTATTCATTATTTTGCCGATCGGCGCGTGCCCAGGTCGTCGGTCAGAGGCCTCTTGGAAGGCCTCTTGGATGCCTGCGTGGATCTCTTGGCAGTCCTCTCGGCAGCCTATTTGAGACGGTTTTGGGGGTGTCTTGGGACCTCGCGGGCGCCTCTTGGGGGGCCCTTGGCGCCCGTTGGGCGCTCTTGAGGGGGCGTGGGTACGTCTTGAGGCAATGTTGTGCCCTCTTGGTGGTCTTGGTGGCCTTCCTGGGCCGTCCTTGAAGCCCTGGAGTGCCTGCACAGCCCTTCGGAGGCGCCGGGCCGCCTAGGGAGCCTCGGGAGAAGGGGTGTCCTTTGTTGAAGATTTGCAGAAACCTGACCACACTTGGCATTCTACTGCGCCTCAACGTGCCGCCCAGACCCGCTCGAGTCATGAGATAATCCTGGCGGGAGGCTTTGTCGCTATTTTCGCCCTCTGGGGGTCCTTACATGGCCTCGGGACCGTGCGTAAACGACTCAGGGTGAGAAACTGGCCCAAGGGAATGGGTCGAGTCCTCTAGTGGTCGATGTTATGAACAGATCATGACGTCGGGGACCTGGGCATGGTGCACTGTGGCGGATTACAGGACCCAATTTGGCAGACAGTTTCAGCCGGCATTATAATAAAAACTGTGACAAAAAACAAGTGTGATAACACACAAGTGTGATTCAAACAACAAGTGTGATACAACAAACACTCACACTCGTTTTTTTATCTCACTCGAGTTTGAAAACCACCCGCCCTCCGTCCGTCTAGCTGCTGGAAGCACCGAGCTTCCGGTCACACACGCTGCGAGTAGCACTCTTTTGAAGTCCAGACCCCGAGAGCGAGCAGCCCCCCGTCCGAGGAGCTCTCTCGGCAACTTCAAAGCGCCCATCCGACAGATGCCGAGGGGGCTTCGGGCGGGAGCCACGCTGTGAAGACCACGCGCCCTCCGCCCCAACCCAACCCGAAGGCCGCAATTTGCCCTCCATCTCCAGTGGGGGGAGGGGTCGGGGAACATCGAAAAAATACACATGGAGCCCATACCCCCCCCCCCAACCCGAAATTCGGGTCTTCGGGTTGGGGTGGGGTGGTCGGGTATAGGTAGCCACGCTGTGAAGACCACATAGGCCTCCGCCCGTGGACCTCCTTGGGACGTTGGCACGTCAGGCGAGACGCTGCGCTGCTCCCGATCGGCCCGCGGGCAGTGCCAAATCTGGAACTCGGGGGGAGTACACTTCCGGAGGTGGATAGACCTCCTACCCTGACACGTCGATGAAGGAGTTGGCCGCTCTCGGTTCGCGAGAGGGCGTCGCGGCGGTCACTATGGCGGGTCCAGGTCCGTCGGTTTCGGTCCTAGGCCGTTTTCACTAAGGGGAGGTTTACTCAAGGGAGGTTTGTCCGCCCCCGAAACTTGGCCCGTGCCTCCAGCACCCGGGCAGACGTGCGATGCCAGACCCAGCTCCCAGACCGCTTTGCCCAGGCCCAAGTCCCAGACTGCCCTGCCGACACGTCCGGTGACGAGACGAGGAGGAGCTGCTCGGGGTGGGTGGGCAGATTCGGGCCATGGAGTCTGTACATATCCACGGCCCCCCTGGCTGGGCCTTTCTTGGGCCCATGAGCTCTGTATACGTCTTCCTGGCCGAGCCAGGAGGGCGTGGCGCATACACCGCTGCTGGGTTCAAGATGGGCCTGGCCAGAGAGCAGTGGACATGTGTGTGTATATATATATATAGAGATACATGGAAATATGTGCCGCCCTACATGTATGCGAGCAGGAGGAGACTGCTGCAGCAGGCTTCGGTAGCAAATCATGGGATCCTTGTATTCCCTCGTAATTTCGTCTTTAGCGTCGATTAGCGTCTGAGAGGCGTCGGTTTGCGTCGATTAGCGTCGATTGAGTGTCGATTGGCGTCGACTAGCATCGATTAGCATTGATGTGCAGAAGCGGTTTGCGACGATCAGCGTCGATTCAGTGTCGATTAGCGTCGACTAGCATCGATTAGCGTTGATGTGCAGAAGCTGACAAGATGGCATGACAGGCTCCCACGAGTTGCCACCGAAGCAGGCGAGGGCGACGACGAAGACGGAGGGGCCCGTGCATGCAAAAGACATGGGCCGCAGGCGGGAGCCCCTCCGCCGCCGCGCACCTCGGCGCGGCCAGGGCCCTCACCCTCCGCCTGGGGCACGTCGCGCTCCGGCCCGCCCACGCCCGTATCCGACCCCATTCACGCGGGCTCCAGCGCGCCTCCCAGGAACCGGGCAGGGGACCAGCTGCAGAATCGTACTATACTCCGAAGCTGATGTTCCCGCCGAGTATACACACGAAACGCGCAGAGGATGCTCGTAGATCTACGGGACACTACACGCATTTTTCTGCGGACTCGGCGGGAAAGTCAAGTCTGGGGCACGTCAATTCTGTCGCCGGCCCCCTACTCGCAGGAACCCCTTGCGCGCCGGCTCGGCCCCTTTGGCTTCCGGCACGGGCCGCCCTGGAGCCCCGACGCCCGCAGCGGACTCCGTGCACTCCGGCCCGCCGCCGCCGACCCGGGCGCCCGCGCGCGGGGGCTCTGCGTCCTCCGCCTCTGGCCTGGCCCGCCTCGGCGCCTCGTCGCTGGCCGCGGACCCCAGAGGAGGAAAAGGTACCCCTACCTCTACCCTTTCCTCGTTTTCCCTTTTTTGGGCCTCCTCGGTCGGATTCGCCTCGAAATCCTGGTCAGAACGCACCCCGGGAGAGGTCCGGGGAGCAGCGGCCTATAGGTACCTTTTGGCTCCCCCAGGACCCCTCGCACCCGGGCCCCTCGCCGCCCGCGCGGGGCTCCGCGCGCCCGGGCCCGGCGACGCCGGCCTCTGGCACGGGCGTGTCCGGCTCCCCGGTGCCCGCGCCGGACTCCCTGGAGTTCGGGCCGCCGCCGCCTCCCCGCGGCTCGGCGCGCCCAGGGCCCTCGCCGCCCGCGTCCGGCCCGGCGCGGGCGGGCGCCCCCACGCCGGCGCTGGACCGCGTGCAGCCTGGCCCGCCGCCGCCTCCCAGGACTCGCCGCGGGGCCTGGGCCCCTTCGAGTCGTGACAAGCATCACGGCGGAAGGTTTTGCACGAATTTTGGCCTCGGGGGTGGGGCCCTCGTCGGGCCTCGGGGCCGTCACAGAACGACTCCGGGTGAGAGGCCGGTCCCCGGGAATGGGTCGGGGCTCAAGGGACGGGGGTCAATGCAAACGGGGGTGAGTCAGAGCGCTGGATCTTGCATTGACCCGTGTTTGGGTGCAGGATCTTGCAGGATCTTGCAGGATCCTGCAAAGCCTGACTGACCTCTGTGGGTCGACGTTGAAGAATTCATGATGGGGCGTGGCGGGGGCATGGGTGCGCAGATCTAGGCATCCCGGATGGGGTCTCAGTAGATGGGTTCGGAGTATCGCGCTGGATTCCCGATGCATCCGCGAGGCGGCTCGATGTGGAGCCCGATTTTCTCCACGCTGGCGCCGCCGATGCATCGACGACGTCACGATGCCTCACCGATGCGTCGCCGATGTATCGGCGACGCATCGACGATGATGCGGCGCGATCCTCCGACCCCATCTACTCCGAACCCATCGAGGAGGCCTCTGGCAGAGGTCGGCCACTCGCAGAGGGGGTAGGGGTAGGGGGAGGGGGCAAGGCTCCTGAGAAGCACCCATGCTTCTTAGAAGGCGTCGGCCTTGTCTGTAGACGTAAGGCCGACGCCTTCTAAGAAGCAGTCTTCTTCCATGAAGCCTTCCCACCTCCCCCTACCCCCTTGCGCGCGCCGCCAACATCCCCTGGGACCAGTTTCTCATCCCGAGTCGTTTTTTGACGTTCCCGAGGCCGGGGAAGTCTCCCCCGCAGGCCGGAAATAGCGAAAACTCTCCGCCATGATTTTTTCCTGACTCGAGAGGGCCTGGGGTTGAGGGCCGAGAGCGAGAGTCAAACAACTTCCCCCCTCTCCCCCTACCCCCTCTGCGCGCCGCCACAAAAGGCACCCGTTCGCCGCCGCCACGCCTATCAAGAGAGGAACAGCCACCCAGACCCCGACGCTCAACTGGCGTTTACTAAACGGCCCTGGGTGCTTACTGCATAGCCCTGGCCTGTTCGAATCTTTGCCCCCTCGGTGCGCTTACCGACGGCTCCGCCTGTCGGGGGGGTGGCGCACGCGCGCCCCTCCGTGGAAGTGGGGGCAAACCGCTGCCTCGCCCTCGCAGGGCGAGCGAGAGCGAGCGCCCCCCCCCCCAGATCGGCGGCCAGCCCGGGGGGGGGGGGCGAGGAGGCCCTGGAGGAGGATGAGGAGGAGGAGGAGGAGGAGGAGGAGGAGGAGGAGAGGAGGAGGAGGAGGAGGAGGAGGAGGAGGAGGAGGAGGAGGACTACGAGGCCCGGGGGGGCCTTCCAGAGACGGGGCCGGGCCTTCTCAGAAGGCTCGGAAGTTCCCCGGCCTTCTGATCAGGTTCCTGAGCATTCCCCGCAGACGTACAGGACTTCTCACAAGGCGGGAGGGCTTCTGAGAAGTCCCGCCGCCTTCTGAGAAGGCCTTCTCCTGCTCATTTCCTCCCCCCTCGCTCGCCGCCGCCCAGAGATCCGAGGATATGATGCTTTCGATCCGACGTTTTTTCCTGGATTTCGGCCTCCCGGGCCCGTTGTCGGGCCGCAGGGCCCTGAAACATGGATCTGGGACGAAAAACCTCTCCCGGGGAATGCGTCGGGACCTCTGGTGCGGCGAATCTGAAAAAATCGTACAGTGGAGGCCCGTGCCAAGAAACATCCTGCTTGACTCCAGGGTGCCCTGGGTTTCTTTGGTTTCGATGGTTTTGCTATGGAAAGCGTGACGCTCCCACACCAAAATTCCATGGCCGCCCTGGGGTCTCAGGGTTGGGTTTCTTGTGGAAGGTTTCTTGTGGACTGGCCTCCACCAGCGGTCTTCGGGTCCGCGGGCTCCTCCTGCCGCCTGCAGCGGCCCGCCGAGGAGGTCCGAGGGTGGCCCAGGCGGGGTACGGCGCGATGTGGGGTGGAGAGGGGGGGGTCGACCTGTGGCGAGGATGCGCAGAGGCAAATGAGGCAGCACAGCCTCATCGCTCATCTTATCATTGACTCCATTCCACTGCGCATAGCATGCTCTCCCCCCCTGGCTTCGGCCACGAGGGCGCATGGCACCGCGCCGGGGCCCGGGGATGGCGCTGGCCGGGCATCCTGGTGGTTTGTCGCTGCCCTCTGCGGAGGGGGAGGGGGGGGGGCCTCACGAGCCCACCCGGGTCACCAGCGGGAGCGCGGACGGACGACCGCGCCTCGCGCGCGGCGGCTGCAGAGCTGCAGAGCTGCAGAGCCGCCCCCCCTCTCGAGGGGGGGCGGCGCCGCTTCGCGCGGCGCGAGGCGCGAAGGTGCCATGTATAGCCGCGACGCATACCTCGTTTCCAACTGCGATGCTCATGTGCGGTAAATACTTGCGACGGACAAAGCTGCGGTACTCGAGTTTGTTTGACATGGCAGTTGTTTATCGCACTGTATCGCACTCGAGTTTTTTGTTGTACTCGAGGCGGGAAGGACACCAGACAGGAAGGGCATCCCGCCCCAGGCCTGTGACGTCGTGGTCGCTCCATGACGCAGGCCCCAGGGCTCTCGATCCCGTCCCCGCTCCAGGTCGTCTTCTGATGATCCCAGGCCCCGCGCTCCCCCCGGAGGCCCAAGCTGAAGACGTGTGTGCGCTTTTTATCGTGTTTTATGACGCGGGCAGCAGAATTTTGATCTGAGAAGGGCTTGGGCTCCGCGTATAATGGGGATGGGGTGCGACTCAATTGGAGGGGCTGCGTGGGCTGCAGCAAATGTGCCTTTCAGGGCACCACATGGGGGCCTTCAGGGCCCGAGAAGTGCACCTTTCTTCCCCCGCTTTATCTAGGGAACCGGAAAGTGGCATAAATATCATAAACCAGAGGTCCGCGCGGGTTTCTTGGATCCGCGCTGGACCCCCCTCCCTGGCTCGCGGAGCGCGCCAGGGGGTCCCAGCGCCGATCCGAGAAATCCGCGTGGACCACTGAGTTTTTATGATTCTGTCATTGTTCGTTCCCCGATTATCGCCCCTCCATTCGCTCACGCCCAAAAAGCGGCCAGTCGTGCTCTCACGGGGCGCCGTGGGCCGACTCGGACCCTCCCCCCCAGCATCGGCCCCCCGACCCGCCCCCGGCGGGCCCGGCAGCAGCGACGAGGCCGCCTCAGGACGCCTCCAAGAGAGCTCCTCGGCGCTGCCGCTCCGCTCCTGGTTCGAGCAGTGGCGAAGCGTCCTGGCTCGCCCAAAGGCCTGCCAAAGGATGTTGTAAGAACTTTTTACTGTGGTTTGCACGAACTGTTCTTAGACCATTTCTGGCCGAGGCTGTATTGTTTTAGCACGTCGGGTTTACAGTCATCGGCCTGACCAAAGGAACGATGAATAAGGAACGAAGCCCTTTTTGTCCAAGGACTAACGCATAAGGAACGACGCATTAAGACAGAACACATCAGGAAGGACAAATAGCGCATGCAAGCCTAAGGAACGACCCGAGCCCCTTTTGAAGAGTAAGTGTTCCTTATTCAAGCCGCTCACTGTATGCTCTGAGAGCATTGTTCTTGTTGTTAGAACATGTTTGGGCTCTAAGAATATGTCGTGATGCAGTGGGGGCGCACATCAAGAAACCATATGTTTTTCGTCAGTGTATCCTGGGTTTCTTCGCTCCGCGCGCCGCGCGGTGGCTTTCCGCAGCTGGGGAAGGAGCGGCCTGCGTTCAGGGTGCTCCGTGTTTCCCTTCAGGTGCACCTCGCGCGCTGGTTTTCAGGGTTGGGTTTCTTGCGAGGGTTTCTTGCGGCCGCGCCCGCACTGTAGGCCTACAGGAAGGCCGGGACGGTCGGTCCCTGCTCAACGCTGGTGGGTCCGCTCCCCAGCGCGCAGGGAGCGCCCGCCCGTTGGGGCTCAGGAGACGGGGGTCCAATGCGAGCGGAGGTCGGTCCGTCCCGCCGCGGGGCCCAGGCCCTTTCTCGAGGCGTGGCAAGAGACGCGGCGGAAGGCCCTTCGCCATTTTCGGCCTGCGGGCCGTGGGTGAGCCGTGCGGACCCCCTTCGCGGGGAGAGGAGGAGGGAGGGAGTACATACTCTTCGGATGCAACTCTTGGGAGGTCAAATTCTGATTTTGCCCTGGTCCGATATACGGCTTCATAAGTTTTCATCCCGCTTAATCCGGCTTAATCCCGCTTAATCCCTCTCAATTTGGCTTATTACCGCTTAATCCGAGGCCCACTCCGGCGTAACAGCCCGCCAATGGGGCTAAATCCTCAATCCTTCCGACGAAGACCTCCCAGTAGTTGCCTCTTAGATATTCATCGGTCATTGATAGTAGGTGTTTGTGGATTCCCAGACCCCACTCTGGGCGTCTTCCATCTGCAGGTGTCGGGTGTTTTTTTCTCTTTCTTCCTCTTCGAGGGGAGGGCGGAAGCCGAATCTACTCCCACCGCCTTTCTAGTTTATGTTTCTACCCACTTCGTCCGACCGATGGGTAAGTGCAGTAGGGGGAAGCGGGGGAGGGGGAACCGCAGGGAGGAGGGAGGGGGAGGAGTTGAAGACGATCGTATTGTTCAAACATGGGCTTTTGGAGCTCCGCGCGGATTTCTTGGAACGGCGCTGGACCCCCCTCCCTGTCGCGCGGAGCGCGCCAGGGGCAGCGCCGGAAGCGCCGCCAGAGAGCCCCAGCGCCGATCCGAGGAATGGGAGGAGGGACCCTGACATCCAGCGTCTCGATTTTTTCGAGATTCGGGCCCCGGACCTCTAGACCACTTCCCCGGGGCCGTTTCTTTCATCCCGAGACGTTCTCTGACGGTCCCGAGGCCTGGTAAGGGCCCCGAGAGCGGAAAACCATGAAAAACCTATGCCTCGATTTTTTCGAGGTCGACTGCTTCCACCCCGAGGGCGGTGCAGTGCGCGACTGGGAGCTGGCAGTGACAGCTTGGAGCGGTTGCTGAAGGCAACTGGCGACGGCCTTTTTCTTTTCTTTTCTTTCCCCTGCCTGCGCGCCGTCTGGTGCAAGGCTCGCTCGCTCGCTCGCCGGATGTCAGGGGAGGAGGGAGGGAGCGGCGACGCGTGCCCTCGGTCGGCCAGAGGAACCCGCTGCGCCTGGGCCCGCCGCCGCCCGCGTTCGGCACCGCGAGCACGGGCCCGAGCCCGCCTGTTCTGGACCTCCCGGGGGGGGGGGGGCAGGGGGCTCCCACATCCTCCTCCTCCTCCTCCTCCTCCTCCTCCTCCTCCTCCTCCTCCTCCTCCCCTTCCTCCTCCTTTCTGCTCCTCCTCCTCCACCTGCTCCTCCTCCTCTGTCCCCTCAATCTAAGTTTGGTTTCCCTCGTGTCTCTCGGATCGGTTCCCCCCCCTCCGCTTCGTGCTTTAGCTGTGCCCAGCCTTTTTAGGCCCAGTGCCCGAGATTGATTTCTCTTCGCGCTGTTATGTAATCCATCCCTCCTCTCTCCAAGTCCCACCGCTCCCCATGTCAACCCACGGTGATGACAATGGTAAGCGGAGCGTGGCTTCCGGGCTGGGCGGCGAAGGGGACACGTACTCAGTGAATGGAGGGGAAGACGAGGAAGGCACGCGTGCCACCGGCACACAGACGGACGGAGATCGTGACCCGGACCAGCGTTCGGGAGATCGCTGGACAAGTTGGGACTGGTCTACACAGTGGTGGGACCACGGTGATGACAAGTGGCGCGACAGGAGTTCATGGTATGCGTGGGGAGACGACTGGAGGATCAACTCTCAGTCGTGGGGATCGCAATCTCGAGACTACGGAGCGCCGCCAGCATGGTTGGGACTCGAGAGTTTGAGGTTGTACAAGATGAATCTCCAATCGTGGGCAGCACGCACGGGATACCCAGAGCAGCAGAGAGCCGGGAAGGTACTAGAGAACTTGCCCATCGAAGTGCAGCAGCGCTTCGTGAGTATCAGGCCCACTCTCGACCACGAGAAGGGACTGAACAACCTGATAGAGCACCTCTCAGTTCTGAACGGCGAAAGGCCAGGAGACAAAGAAAGAGAGGCACCTTGCGCAGCACTTTTCCATCACGGCATTCGGCGAGGAGAAACATTTACGGACTTCGTGCTTCGCAGAGATCTGGAGACGGCAGAAGCTGAACGTTTCGGACCAAGTGAAGGCGCGCTTCCTTGATGAGGGCGCGCAGCTCACGCCCCAGAACCGCATCAATCTGAAGACATTGGCCGCCGGCAAGAGCGACTCGACCTCGATCAGGCAGGCGATGTTGCTCCTCGACGTCAGAGACAAATCGATGCTACCGACCTCGGCGAGCCAGAACGTGACTAAGACGTACCAGGCCGAGATTCAGCAGGATATGGAACATCCGCCGCCTCCTCCTCTGCCGTACGTTGACATCGACACGTACTTTGAAGGACCCGATGATTCATTCGAGCTGCCAGAGGAGGAAGCTGAGACGTTCCTCGCGGCCCTCGAGAACCAGGAGCTCGAGGGGTCCGAGCTGATGACGGTGCTGGCAGCGGTCATCGAGGACAAGCTGGGCAAGGATCGGAAGCGCACTTGGCAGGAGGCACGCCGTATGAAGGCCAACAAGAAGATCGACCGGGACTTCTTCGACAGGCGCAGGGCGAACAGGCCGGGATACAAGCGCATGGCGGGCTCGGACTTGAGAAAGATGTCGATGTGTGCCAACTGCGGGGAGAAAGGTCATTGGGCTGAGACGTGTAAGAAGCCGCGCCGCACGAAGGAACAGAGGCTCGCTGAGGAGAAACGGTCGAAGGATTCAGGTGGAACCAAGACCTCGTTGTACTTCGAGAATGGCACAGACGAGGGGTACGTGAACTACTTGAGCTTCGAGGGCAATGAGACGCAGACCGTGACATGGTCTGTGGAGGACTGGACGGGGCTGATCGAGACCATCAAGAGCGCCCAGGCCCTACCAACTCTCAAGAACATGCTCGACAGCGCCTTGGTTGGCACAGCGGCTGGACAGGCCCTCGTCGGACGCGAAGATCCACGCATCATGGTGCACTCGTTCGCCGAGAAGGGGTTCAATATTCACGTGGCTTTCGGCGAGGTCCCGGGCATGACAGCGTCCAGGATCGGAGGGCAGGCGAAGCCAGTCGGCAGAGCCTGGGTGCCCGTCTCGCTGGCCGGCTGCGGATTCGTCGACTTCCTCGTCATAGCGAACAGGTGCCCGCCTCTGCTTCCGGCGCGCCTGCTAGAAGCGATCGGAGGAGTCGTGGACATGCGCCTCAACGTGATGATGGTGAATGCGCCCCGAGGGTCAGGTCTCGAGGCCCCTGTATCGGCATCCCTCGGGCCACAGGTCGGTCAGCTTGATCTGGCGCGAGCCCGACGAGTTCTTCGCGGGCCCGAACGTCTTGGCACGGCTGCCCACGGAGTGCCGGAACTTCCGCATCCAGGACCGCGCGGGATCGGGCAGTGAGGAGTCGCGGGTAGGTCGCGAGAACTTGGGCCCTGAAGGGCCGGAGTGCTTTATGTCCTCTCTCTCTTCCTCGAGTCCCGGGGGCCCGACGTTGGAGTCTCAGGGGGCTTCCGAGCATAGGTTGGGAGGTGGCGGCGGGTCGAAACTCCCCGGGTCCGTAGCTCCCCCGGCTCAAGATCCTCCCGACGCCCTCTTCCGAGACCCTGAAGTGAGTTCTCAGCGTGGCGGTGAGGCCGAGGAAGACAGTGCAGAAGTCTCGATCCCAGTCAGCGAGTCCAGCGCGACGGTCATCGACTCTCCCGACGCTCCACGAGGCCACTCCCATGGTCACCGAGGACAGCTGGGAGAGGCTCTCGGACGTGGCGCTGAACGAGGTACTGGACGCCGAGGCTCTCGCGGAGCTGGAGATCCAGCAGCTGAACGAGGGCCAGTTCAAGTTCGATCCGGCATCGGCTCGCTGGAGGTCAATGGGGCTCAAGCTTCATGGCTGCGTGCGGACGTGCGAGGACATGCGCCTCCTGGGCGGGGTGATCCCCCACCTGCTCCAGGGAGCGGGCCCGGAGCCGATCGATCAGACCACCTGCCCGCGCCCTCCCTGGGCTCAGTGGTCCAGCGGCAACCAGACGAGCTGGTGCACGTTCTGCCGGCGCTGCGGCCTGCGTCTCTGCCTACGTTCCAAGACCGACGAGGAGAAGGCTATGGCCCAGGTGAAGAAGCAGGCGAAGGCCAAAGCCAAGGAGATGCGCGCCCAGAACAAGGCAGTGACGGCGGCGATGATGGCCCAGTACGAGCGGGACCTGATGGAGCTGGCCGGCGCGGACGGCGACCCGTGGACTCCGACGCCCCCGCCCAAGCCTCCGCCGCAGAAGACGCCCGAGGCGAGGGGCGCAGCGACGGAGAACCTCGACGGGGTCCCCGACAACCTCTACGTTCCCACGGACGTGGGGTACATCCCTTACAAGGGGCCGCCTCCAGACGCGCCGGTCAGCAAGAAGTGCGCGCAGCAGGTGAAGGGGGCGGATGTCCGTCCAATGACGCAGAGCGAGATGATGCGCGCGCTGTCCGACATGAAGGTGTGCCTGGAGACGCAGCAGCGGTCCAACGAGTTGACCTGGCAGGGCGTGAGCAACCTGATTCGGGAGAACCGCGCCATGGCCGAGAGGACGGCCAACAGCAGCAGTGGCAGCGCAGCGCCCAGGCTGAACCCGGAGGACCTCGCGCAGCCGGCGCAGATGATGGTCTCGATCCAGAGCGGCGGAGGCGCAGCGCCGCCACCAGCTTGAGGGCATCTGAGGCCCCAGGCCTGTCGGAAGCTCTAGAGACCAGGTCACGCGAGCAGTCGAGGCCAATAGTCTCGACGGAAGTCTTTCTGAGAGATATGGGGGTCTGGGGCGCCCGCGTCGGGGCCAGCGCCAGCCTATCCGATTTCGACCCTGTGTTGGGGGGTTGGGACAGCACCGACCGTAGGTTTCTGGAGTCTCGGGACCTTGAGGAGCTTCTAGGATGGGAAAGGCACGAGCTGTCTCCCAGTGAACGTAAGTTTTTTTTCGTCTCTCTTGCCATGGAGGCGTGTGGGGGAGGACCGCTAGCCGGTCTGTTTCCTCGAGGGGCTCGATGGGTCGAAATCAGCTCGGCCTCAGGGGATTTGAAGATGAGTTCTTCATGGCTGGGTGCGACCGCGTCTGAGACCAGGGGCGCGATAGAGTCTGCGAGAAGGGGCCAGGACAACTTTGCTAAGACTCTCGGAGTGCGCCGAGGGTCCGGGCCGGAGCCTCGCGTGAGCGTTTGGCGGGAAGAGTCTGTGTCCTCGACCTCCTCTCCCCTCCCTCCCTACGACTCCCCCAGGGTCCCATCTTCGGAGCTCGACTCTCGCTCCAACTACGTGATCTCCGACCGCTTCGCGGCTGCCGCCTTAGAGGCCTCCGGGCCAAGAGATCGCGTCGGAGTGTCTATCCCGAGGAAGGCGAGGGGGGCGACGGCGCGGCTCTTAGAGGGCCAGGGCCTCAGATCCAGCAAGAAGCTTAGACGGCGCCAGGCCCTAGTGGCCGAGACCAAGCGGGCCGGGACCTTAGTTCTAGAACTGTTCTCGCCCCCCCGGGTCTCTAAGGAGCTGGGGCGCCGAGGCTACAAGGTATCGCGCGCCTTCGACCTGCTGGCGGGTGTGGATCTTAGTACTGAAGCGGGTCAGGGGTCGCTCTGGAGCGCTCTCGAGAAGGATGGGCCTCTGCTGGTCCTCATGAGCCCTGAGTGTAGGGCGTTCAGTCAGGCCCTGGCTTCGATCTGGGACACCATGGGCCCCCAGGCTAGGGGAGAGGTCGAGCAGCGAGGCCTCGAGCACGTGGACCTCTGCGTTCGTGTCGCTCGATGCCAGAGGCGGAAGGGATGTTATTTTTCGTTCGAGCATCCTGAGGGGGCCAGCTCGTGGGACTTGGAGCAAATACAGGAGCTGTTGGCCTACGATGACGTGCACGCGGTAGTCACGGACCAGTGCGAGTTCGGACTCTCTGTTGTCAAAGACGGCGGGCTCTCTCGTAAGAGGGCCCGGCCCATGGGCAACGCAAGTTTGTTTCTGCGCCGGTGTGCGCGCAAGTGTTCCGGGACTCACTCACGCGTGCATTTGGAGGGGAGCCACAGGGCCAGACGGTCGCAGCAGTACCCTGACGAGCTCATCTCCACGATGGCCTCGGCCGCCGAGGAGGTAGCATGGCGCCATCATCATCTGAGCGGATGGACGGGCTGGAGCAGCGAGCCCGAGTCTCCGGAGGCGCTGGAGGCCCCTTTTCCCGAACTTCCCGAGCGGTCCTTTCCAGAGGCCGACCCTCCGGACGACGAGTCCGACGAAGATGTCCCGGAGACCCTGCCCCGGGGACCAGCGGCACAGGCCCCCGTCGCCGATTCTAACACGGTTTCCCTGGATCCGGAACTGCAGTGTGAAATCTACATACTTCACGTCAACTTGGGACATCCAGCCTTGGCTGACTTTCTCCGGACCCTTCGGGCTGCCAGGGCCAGGGCGGAAGTGCTCGAGTAGACCAAGCATCATTTCAAGTGCGGGGCTTGCGACTCGCATTCACGAGCGCATTGGCGTCGCCGCGCGCACCTCCCGAGAACTTGCGAGTTGAATAAGCTAGTTGCTCTAGACTTGTTCTACCTTGAGGTGGAGGAGGTTAGTACTCCGGTGTTGAATGTCGTATGTCATGGAACCAACTACCAGCAAGCCTGCCTTCTCCCTAATGATACAGCTAAGGCTACGTGGAAGGGCTTCCTCCAGCTCTGGGTGAGGCCATTCGGCTTCCCCGAGGTGCTGATTTCTGATGGAGGCGGCGAGTTGGATCGTCAATTTGCGAGAGGATGCGAGCATCTAGGTATTTGTCACCCAGTCGTGCCGGCCAACTCTCCACATTATAACGGGCGCTGCGAACGTCACGGGGGCATCTTAAAAGACGTTGTGTCGAAGGCCTCATTGGCCACGAGTCCCGCCAGCCGAGATGAAGTGGAGGTTCTCCTGTGCGAGGCCGTAGCGGCCAAGAACAGCACGTGCCATCGAGGGGGTTTCAGTCCGGTTCAGATGGTTCTGGGTAGGGCCCCGAGAGTGCCCCGGTCACTGCTGTCTGACGACGAGTTGGACCTGGTTGGCTGCGAAGATGTGCTCGGCGGGACCTCTCAGCAGGACTCTGCCGCCGCGGAGTTTGCTCGACGGCACGTTTTGCGCCAAGAGGCTCGCAAGGCCATGGCTGCCATGGACGCGCGCTCTCGGCTGTCCGAGGCCAGCCGCGCTCGGCTTCACGCCGAAAGGTTTTTCAGGGGAATGGGTGTACGTGTGGAGGAGGCTGACGGGGTCTAACAGATCTCACTCACTGCAACGCGACAGGTGGACCGGTCCCGGGGCCGTAGTTTATCAAAGTAAGGGAACGGTGTGGGTGGCTATGAGAACCCGCTTACTTAAGTGCTCAGAGGAGCAAGTTAGGCCTGCCACTCGTCAGGAGTCCCTCGGCGCTGAGTTGCTGGATTCGGCTCGTTTTGAGGTGTTGCGCGAGCAGGTCAGGGCCCCGGGGCGTAAGACAGGGGCAGTTGACGTTGCGGCGGAGGGGCCCCCTCCCCCTGAGGCCTGGGACGGGCCCGACGCCGGTGGCCAGGCGGCGCCCAGCTCTGAGACGCGGGTCTTGAACCCAGCTGCCGCCGTCCCTGCGTCGACCCCAGCTGTTGCTCCCGCCTCGGCTCCTCGGGCGACTGAGGTGCGCGCCGAGCCGCCGAGCCGAGATGAGACGCAGGTTCCTGAAGTGTCGGGGCCCTCGATGGCAAGGGCCACGAGCGGTTCAGAGCCAGCGCGCTCCGAGCTGGATTCCACCGCCTCTCGAGGGATCGCCAGACCCCTGGGTTCAGAAGACGACCGGGCCGTGCGGCCCCGATTGACCCCGATTGAGGACGTGGTGGGCCCGGCCGCCAGGGTGGCCACTATGGTTCGGGAAATCGAGAACGTTCGCGCTGCGAACGGAATGCCCCCGGGACCCTCTTCAGATCGCCATCCCTGTCACGTATGGGGGCGAGTCCCTCGTTTGAGGTCGGTGTCGCTGCCGAGGCCGTCCGCGAGACGGTGCGCTCCTTTTCCTTCCTCCGGGTCCTCTCCCGCCGCCTCGTCCTCCCCCGCTCTCGTTCCTTCCCCTCCCCCCTCTACGGAACTTCCGGAGCATTTGCGTCGTGCGCTTGACGCTCCTGCCCCCCCTCCGCGACCTATGGGCCTGGGAAGGTACGTGGTTCCGACGGTTCCGAGGGGGGGCGGAGCCCCGGCTGAGGCCCCTCCCGGAGGCCTGGATGAAATGGGCGACTCCCTGGACGCTGAGCTCCTGGTTGAGCTGCAGCGATGGTCTGCCATGAGGGGGGCCCCCAACTACTTAGCCCTCTTCCAGGATTCTTCGGAGTCGGCCGAGTTTTCAGGTACGGCCACGGTTTCGGGATCGGGAAAGCCATCCAACCCCCGGGGAGCTGAGGTGGCCATGAAGAATCCGACTCCAGAGGAACGCACTCAGTTTGCAGAATCTGACACTGCCGCGTGGGAGGCGATTCTGTCCTCAGGCGCAGTGCGAGCGCTCTCCCCAGACGAGGCACGCCTCGCTCGCAGGCGCCATCCCGATCGTGTGTTATCGTCTCGCATGGTGCGCCGATTTAAGCCGATGGAAGGGGTTGGAGCTAAGGCGAAGGCGAAGTCGCGCTGGTGTGTTCACGGGCGCCAGGACCCCCGCCGGCGAACATCTGTCCGTGTACGCACCGACGCCACAGACTGAGAGTATCCTCGTCACCTTGCAGGTTATTGCTTCGATGAACTGGGTTCTGAACATCGCTGATGCGAAGAGCGCGTTCTGCCAGTCGAATCGTTTGGAGCGTCCGAATGGTGCAATATACGTAGAACCTTGCTCCGGGGTCAGCCTGCCCGTGGGCTCCCTAATTGAGCTGGTTGCGCCGGTGTATGGCCTTAATGATGCTCCGTTGCTCTGGCACCGCACGCTTGCGGACTTGCTGTCCTCGCTCGGTTTTGTCAAGTCTCTTTTGGAGCCATGTCTTTGGCTGAAGAGGAGCAAGTTGGGAGGGCTGGAGGCCCTCGTGCTGATCGAGGTTGACGATCTCCTCCTGTCTGGTGAAGAGACCGTCATGAAGTCCCTGAAGCAGGCCCTCACGGATCGATTCAAGTTCGGGAAATGGAAGGAGCGTGAGGCCGATTACGCTGGACGGCGTCTCTGCCAACTGCCCGATCGAATCGTTGTGGATCAAGAAAAATATATTCGTGAGCAGCTTTCGACCATGTTCTTGGGGAAGGATCGTCGGTCTCAGGTCGAATCGCCACTCACCTGGGAAGAGATCAGCTCTTACCGCACGGTGGCAGCGCAAGTTCAGTGGCTCGCACGTGAGTCTCGCCCGGATGTTGCTGGGTCAGCATCTTTGCTAGCGGCTGCCCTGCCCGCGCCTTGTGTGGCAGATGCGCTCGCGCTGATCAAGGTTTGCAAGTTCTTGAAAGCATCGCCTGAGCAGAGACTCGCGATCTGGAACTTGGATCCTGCCTCGGTCACTTTTGTTTCTGCGAGCGACGCCGGTGGGCCCGGGAGTGCGCGCCGTGGTGGGGCCCAAGGGGCCTGGGTCATCATGGCTGCGGACTCGATCATGCGCGACAACCGTCGCGCGCGTGTGAGTGTTTTAGCGTAGAGATCGCTGCGCATCAAGAGAGCGGTGTCCAGCACCGTGGCCGCTGAAACTCTGGCCTTGTCGGGTGCCACGGGAGAGGCTCAGTGGATTCAGGTGCTTTTGCGCGATGCTGTGTTTGGGGGCGGTTCTAGGCCGGCTTGGTTTGACAATCAGCGGCCTTTCGCCGTCTGGCTAGCGAATGCCAGCTAGGAGATGCGACCTCGGGCTGTCAGTAGTAGACGCTAAGTCTGTGTTCGACGTGCTGAGTCGAAACTCAGCGGGCTCTCGTGCCTACAGGAGAAATGCTGTGGAGCTCGCGGTCATTCGAGATTCGCTCGCTTCGGTCGGTTCTCGTATGCGTTGGGTTCCGCACGCTAGAATGCCCTCGGATCCTCTCACCAAGGTGGATCCCTCCTCGGGTAATCATGCTCTAAGGGACCTCCTCTCGAAGGGCACCTTGGTGCTCGTGGACGAGCACGGACACCTGGACGAGCGCTCGCTCAATGCAAGTCTGAAGTCGAGATCGAGAGGCGCCAGCCGGAAAATGCTGGCCGCCGCAGAGTCTAGCGCTCCAGGGCTCGAGAGCCCTGTTTGGATTTCCCTCGGGGGAGACGGTGATGTCTCGGTTTTCTTGTCTCCGGAGAGCTGTGGGGCTGCTCTCTCGTACTGTTCTAGAGCCTGTAAGGATGTTTCGGGGCCCCGTGGAGCGGCGGCTGCGGCGGCGATGACGACGACGCCGCCTGACCCGCAGACGCGCCCGCCCCAGACCTTGGAGGACCCCAAGGTGGTGGACCGGGCGCGGGGCAAGGCCGGGCACGGATGGAGGAAGGAGGGAGGAGAATACCTGGGAGGAGAGGCGGCGACTCGGGGGGGCGCGGACAGCTTTAAGCCCGCGAGAATTTGGCCCGCTGTCCCCCCAATCTAAGTTTGGTTTCCCTCGTGTCTCTCGGGTCGGTTCCCTCCCCTCCGCTTCGTGCTCTAGCTGTGCCCAGCCTTTTTAGGCTCAGTGCCCGAGATTGATCTCTCTTCGCGCTGTTATGTAATCCATCCCTTTTCTCTCCAAGTCCCACCGCTCCCCATGTCAACCCGCGGTGATGACACCTTTTCCTCCTCCTCCCCCTCTTCCTCCTCCTCCTGCTCCTCCTCCTCCTCCTCCTCGTCCTCCTCCTCGTCCTCCTCGTCGTCCTCCTCGTCCTCCTCATCGTCCTCCTCCTCCTCCTCCTCCACCTCCACTTCCTCCACCTCCTCCTCCTCCACCTTCACTCCCTCCACTTCCCACTCCTCCCCCTCCTCACCCTCCGACGGAGGCGCGGTGGGGCGAGGGGGGGGGGGGAACGCGCAGCGGAGGCGCAACCGGTGAGGCTTTCTGTCGGGCAGGCCCCGTTCCCTGACCCCCATGTCCCCGCAGGTGATGAAAAACTCAACGACGTCAGGTTTTTTGCCGTTTTCGGTCTCTGGGGGCCCTTAGTACCAGGCCTCGGGACCGTCACCTAACGACTCAGGGTGAGAAGCCGGTCCGGGGAGTGGGTCGAAACATCGAGGGGTCGACGTCATGAGAATTGTCATAACGTCGGGGGTTTGGAGATGAGAAGTGTGGGCTGCGCGTAGAGTGACCCTTCGCCGGAGCGACCTTTGGTGCGGGCCCACAGGTGTTCTTGCAGCACTTGCTGGCGCGGTTGGATTTCGTGATTTGGCCCCGCGGCCCCCTGAGGCCCCGCATCAATGGTCATTCTTGCCTTGGTTCACTCCTGCGTGTAGCCGAAAGTCGCTCTCAGAGCGTTCCTGGTGCGCTCTCAGGAGAGCGTTCTCCCTGAGATCGGGGCGCTGCAATCTTTTCGCACCGGGCGTTCTTGCCGGGTTTCGGGCTCCAGGACCACCACATTTTGATCCGGCTCGAAATATGCAGCAGAAATATAGCTCTGGTCGTCATTCTTCGCGGTGTTGTAAGCTTTCGCGACGTCGGATCTCAGGGTCATAGCGTCCTGGAGCGCTCTGAAACTGGCCGCGGCGCCCGATGCATCATCCAGACCCGCCAGCCAGCTTTAGAAATTCCCGATTTATACTCGTCCGAACCTGTGCTCATCCTGCCTTCGTCTCATCCCTGGGTGCGCGCAGACAGCTCCCCGCGAGGTGGTTCCGGCCAGTCTTCAGTCGGGCCTGTCCCTCTACAGGAGGAAGTCAAAATGTACTCGGAGGGCGATGTTTTTTTTTGACTTTTCGGAAACTGGAACATGTACATTACCAGTGGCGGGGACGACGTCGGGGTGGTGTGGTGTATACTTTTCCCCGGTTTCCCGTGGAAACAACGATCAATGTATACACCAGGACCCCATGTACACCAGGATCCGCTTTCTGGTGAGAACTGCAGCGCAGGGCCGGAAAATGCGTCGGTGTATAGAGTTCGGTTCCCTATTTTTTGTGTATGTGCATATTTTTCATTCTTCGGCCCAAATCCGCCTGTACGGGGATATGCCCGACCTAAGGCTGGTCTCAACAGGCCACCGGACCAGTCCGGGGCGGTCCCTGCACCCCGGCACCGCCTTCGGCCACGCCCCGGAGGCGCTCCGCGCCTCGGGTCTGGGGGTGCTGAGACCGCCGCGGACTGACCCTAGGGTTGTGGACGCCGATCAATGGAGAGGAAGCTTGCTGCCAAATAGTTTCCAGATGTGAGCGCGGTTATAGCCCCCTTGAGGGGAAGCGGATTTGGCGCTCAGTCGAACTGGTCTTGCCCATGGACGGGCATCGTGTGATTGTGTTCGCTGATGTGTTAAACATGTTTAGAAAATACATGTAAACACATGTTTCAAACATGGTTAGAACATTTTCCGACATCTTAAACACATACTGAATTCAATGATAGCACCGTTAGGGTGTCTGTTGTCGTGGCATCCACAACCCTAGGGTTTGAGTAAGGCCGAGGACCAGAGATCGCTTTCCTCTGCAGGACCACCAAAAAAGGACGTCAAGGTGGTCAAACGCCTCGCCAGTCAAGCCGACGAAGATGCGCAAGCTCTAACCGTTCGTTGATGTCCAAAGTTTTGGTTTGACGCCGGGTGTAGCGTATCAATTGCAGCTTGACCGAACAGGTTGGTTGCGCCTTTTGACGTCCGTTTGGGTTGCTCTGCAGACCTGACCCCCCAGCCCTGTTCAACCTAGGGTTACTCGTGGGGCCTTTTTAAGAAGGCAGGAAGCCCTGATCGGGTGTGGGATTTTTCCTCGAGGACGGCCCCTGTCGAAGCCAATAATCGGGCCCTCCTCCTTGGTCTGCTGACAGTCAACCCGCACAGTAAGGATGAGCAACTTTCCAGGGTTACCCCTGCATCCTTCCCCTTCGGCCTCTCCTCGGCCGCTTTCGCTGGCCGCGCCCCGCACGCAAAGTGTCGACATGGCCTTCCAAGGCTCTTGCATTCTTAACGTGCCCTGGGGGGCTGTCTGTGTGCAGCCACGGGTCTGACCGAGTGCAGCGGACCACTCCCGCTGCAGCTGCTCCTCCTCGAGGCCTCAGGACTGCTGCTGCTGCTGCTGCGTCTTCCTGCTGCCTCCTTGCCCTCCTCCTCCCCCTCCGCCTCCTCCTCCTCTTCCTCCTCCTCCACCTCCTCCTCCCTCCCCTCCTCCTCCTCCTCCTCCTCCTCCTCCTCCTCCTCCTCCTCCTCCTCCACCTCCGCCTCCCCCTCCCTCCTCCTCCTCCTCCTCCTCCTCCTCCTCCTCCTCCTCCTCCTCCTCCTCTTCCACCTCCTCCTCCACCTCCTCCTCCTCCTCCTCCTCTCCTCCTCCTCCTCCTTCTCCTCCCCCGTCGACCTGCGGAGGCCTTGACCGGCCTCGGGAGAGCTCCGCAGATGCCCGCAGAGACCGCTGGAGGCCTCCCGAAGCACTCACAGCGGCTCCCAGAGGCCTCTCCGAGCTCTGGAGCTCTGGCGAGCTGCGGAGAGCCCTGGAGACCTCAGGGAGAGTCTCCCTTTCACCTCAGAGGCGCCCTTCGCCACGGGCGGGCAAAAGCACTGTCTGACCGAGTAGAAGATCGAGGTCGGTTCGGGGAGGGTGCGCCCATGTTCTTCGTGTGTGCTGGATATTTTTGTGTGTCCTTGGGGAGGGTAGCCTCGAATGTTTCTCAGTTTGGCAGGCGGAGGGCCTCATGTTCTTGAAGTAGGTTCTTCTGTCCTAGGTCCGGCTGTATTGGCGCAGGCCTTTCACCAGTCTGGGGATCCTCAGGCCCTCCCCCCCATGCTGATGGGATCTCCCCCCCGAGCCTCCGATGGGTCCAGCCCCCCCCCCCGTGTGTGTGTGTGTGTGTGTGT
>CAUYUJ010017755.1:0-89863 GCA_963575745.1 Prorocentrum cordatum
CCCTCCTCCCTCCTCACCCTCCTCCCTCCTCCCTCCTCGGTGCTCCAGGGGTCCTCGGTGCTCCAGGGGTCACCGGGATGATCAACCGCCGCAGGGCCGACCGGCCTTCTTGGGGAGGGCGGCGTTGGCACGTCTCTTTTACCATCAGAGTTTCAGCTTATCGGAATGGGCGGCGGTGGCAAGCGAGAACCAGAGGTAAGAAGATCCAAGCGCCGCGGCTCAGGGAACCGGGAAGACAGCCAGGCATAGAGACGGACGCGCAGACGGCCAGGCGGCGCGCACTACCTGGCAAGCCAAGTGGTTGGTCATTGCATAGGGGAAACAAGTCCAGGGCAGAGCAACATGCACCACGACAACGACGACGCCGCCGACGACGACGTAGAGGAGGTGCGCTTACGGTCCGCACCGAAGCACTGATTTGGGAAAGGGCCCACCCTGCGTGGTTTGGCACTCGGCACATCATTGAGTGGAGCTGCAACCTTACCCCCTGGTACAAGCTCCTTCTCCAAGAGCAGCAGCCAGACACTTTGGGCTTGCACACCCGTGCCTTGCGGAGCCTGGGGGCGCGGTTTGGCACCCTCTCTTCCCCGAACGCCGCGCAGGGGGAGCGGGGGCAGGGGCAGGGGCGGGGAAGCTGGGCGGAGGAGGAGGAGGAAGAGGAAGAGGAGGAGGAGGAGGAGGAGGAGGAGGTGGAGGAGGAGGAGGAGGAGGAGGGGGAGGTGGAGGAGGAGCTGGAGGAGGAGGAGGAGGAGGAGGAGAAGGACGGATAACGGATGGGGATAGAGGATACGGGAAGAGGAGAAGGAGGACGAGGAGGAGGAGGATGGAGATCGGAGGAGGATGTACGATGAAGGAGGATGAGGAGGAGGAGGAGGAGGTGGAGGAGGAGGAGGAGGAGGAGGGCGGTGGAGGAGGGAGGAGGGTAAAGGACGATTACGAGGATGAGAAGCTGGAGAGGGAAGAGGAGCAATCTTGGAGGGTGCATTGGGGATGGCGGCTCTGGAGGGTATGCTGCATATGCCAGGACGTTCGAACCAGACGGTGAGGAGAAGGAGGAGGAGGACAACACGGACGAGGACAAGGAGGACGAGGAGGAGCAGAATTTCGGAAGTAGAGCTGGCGGTCGTGAGCATACTTAAGGAGCAGATTTTCGGAAGTGAGGGGGTGGCGGGAGGACGCGGGAGGGGAGGAGTGGAGGGTTGAGGGAGGAGGATCCCTCATGAATCAGGGATGACCGATCAACGATAATCAGGCAGGGGAAGAGGATGGCGGAGGGAGGCGGCACGAGCTCGGACGGTGTCCAAGCTCGGACATTCGGCAGGTAAGGAAGATCAGAGTGAAAGGGCCGAGCGTTCTTATATAGCACCCCGCAATTGCGGATAAGAGTGAGGGGGCGGGCGCGGGCGACGCGGGCGTCGTCAAGCCGGCGGACCTCGTGGCCCCCACCTTCCTTGTCGATGGCGCTCTCCTCCTCCTCCTCCTCCTCCTTCTCCTCCTCCTCCTCCTCCTCTTCCTCCTCCTCCTCCGCCTCCTACTCCTCCTCCTCTTCCTCGTCCTCGTCCTCGTTCTCATCGTCATCGTCGTCCTCCTCCTCCACCTCGTCCTTCTCCTCCTCCTCCGCTTCTTCCTCGTCCTCCCTCTCCCCCCCTCGTCCTTCCATCATCGTCCTCCCATTGTCGTCATGTTCCTCCTCGTCGTCCTCCTCCTCTTCCCCCCCTCCCGATCCTCCACCCTCCACGTCATCGTCGTCGTCCCCTCCCTCCTCCTCCTCCTCCTCCTGCTGCTCCTCCTCCTGCTGCTCCTCCTCCTGCTGCTCCTCCTCCTCCTCCTCCTCCTCCTGCTGCTCCTCCTCCTCCTCCCCCTCCTCGTCCTCCTGCAAAAGCAGCCCGCCGCAGGCGCCGAAAAAATTGGTTTGTACACTGAACGTGGTTTGGGTCGCGGGTGGGCCGCGGGTTCTCCACCGGGAACGAATGCAAAAGATGCTCGCCGCAGGCGCCGAACAAAATTGGTTTGTACCCTGAACGCGGTCGCGGGTGGGCCGCGGTCTCTCCACCTAGAACGATTCAAAAGATGCCCGCCGCAGGCGCCGAAAAATGTGGTTTGTGCCCTGAACGCGGTTTGGGTCGCGAGTTGATCGCGGGGTGGGTCGCGGGCTCTCCACCTGGAAGGAATGCAAAAAAAGCCAGCCGCAGGCGCCGAAAATGTTGGTTTGTACCTTGAACGTGGTTTGGGTCGAAGGTGGGTCGCGGGTGGGTCGCGGGGTGAGTCGCGGGTGGGTCGCGGGTGGGTCGCGGGTGGGTCGCGGGCGGGTCGCGAGTGGGTCGCGGGGTGGGCCGCGGGCGGGTCGCGGGGTGGGTCGCGGGTGGGTCGCGGGTGGGTCGCGGGGTGGGCCGCGGGGTGGGCCGCGGGGTGGGTCGCGGGTGGGTCGCGGGTGGGTCGCAGGGTGGGTCGCAGGGTGGGTCGCGGGGTGGGTCGCGGGGTGGGTCGCGGGGTGGGTCGCGGGGTGGGTCGCGGGTGGGTCGCGGGTGGGTCGCGGGTGGGTCGCGGGGTGGGTCGCGGGTGGGTCGCGGGGCGGTTTGCGGGTGGGACGACGACAACAAACAACAACAACAACAACAACAACAACAAATCATTTTACCCGAACGCGTGGTGTTCTCCCCAGTGCCAGGGTTTTCATACGACACCAGGCAATACCCCCACTTCGTGGGGGGGCATTACAAGCTCTACCAAATATCCACACGACTCTTCGCGACCACCCACACCCAGCTTCCCGCCCTATGACGTCAGGACACTTCACTTCGTGGCGCGCGGACGATCGTGGATACTACACTGGCGTGGAGTACACACCCGCAGAGGTTAATCACTTGTTTGGGCCCCGCATGTGCCCCGCATCGTGCTTTTGTTGCGCATGATATGAGAGCAAGACAGAGAGAGAGAGAGAGCAAGACAGAGAGACAGAGAGAGAGAGAGAGAGAGAGAGCAAGACAGAGAGCCAGAGGAGAGCTACGGTGCGATTCGTGTGATTTTATGATGCGCGGTGCTAAAATTCTTAAAACCCAATGATTTTTGGAGATTTCGGCGTGCGCGCGCGAAGAAAAAACGAATGTGTCCCGCATGGTATTATTTGACAGGGATGATGGCCCTGGCAGGTGCGCAAACGTTGTCGCAGAAGTTCGAAAAAGTTGCTCGCAAAAGCCCGTTTGACAGAATTGTTTAAAAAGTGTTGTTTTTCCTACGAATCCGCAAGAGCGCGCGGAAGACCATTTTGACAATTTTTTCTTAAAAAAACCATTGGGTTTTTGATGTTTTTATGTTAAAATCGTTACGAAACCTAAGGTTTTGGAAGGATTTCGTCTTGCGCGCACGAATGTCCACTTTACCTTATTTTTTGCAAGGGATTCTTGAAATTTGATTATATTAGAACAAGAAATGTCATTTTATAGTGTTTTTTTGCAAGGGAAAACGGATTACAACAAAACAACCGGATCTTGATCAACTCGAATTACCTGAGGCTTCCTCACGAAAATGATGAAAACGTGGCTGCGGCCTAGGCGCGGCGGGGGGGGCGCGCACCAGGGGGCCCAACAATAATTATTCTTTAGAATTAATAATGTTCAACACCAACACCAACAACAACAACAACAACAATCACTTTACCCGAACGCTCAGTGTTCTCACCAGTGCCAGGGTTTTCATGCGACGCCAGCCAATACCCCCACTTTGTGGGGGGGCCGGTTCAAGCTCTACCACATTTCCAAACGACTCGTCGCCACCACCCACACCCAGCTTCCCGCCCTATGACGTTCGGACACTTCACTTCGTGGCATGCGGACGACCGTGGCTACTATTCAGGGCCCCGCGGCCGACGACGACGGCGTGCGCGCGCGAAGAAAAAACGAATGTGTCCCGCATGGTAGTTTTTGACAGGGATGATGGCCCTGGCAGGTGCGCAACCGTTGTCGCAGAAGTTCGAAAAAGTTGCTCGCAAAAGCCCGTTTGACAGAAATGTTTTAAAAGTGTTGGGTTTCCTACGAATCCGCAAGAGCGCGCGGGATGAGATTTTGTCAATTTTTTGTTGAAAAACCATTGTTTTTTTGATGTTTTTATGTTAAAATCGCTGCGAACACTAAGGTTTTGAAGGATTTCGTCTTGCGCGCGCGAATGTCCACTTTACCTTATTTTTTGCAAGGGATTCTTGAAATTTGATTATATTAGAACAAGAAATGTCATTTTCTATTGTTTTTTGCAAGGGAAAGCGGATTACAACAAAACAACCGGATCCTGTACACACCCTCTTTTCTGAGGCTTCCTCACGAAAATGATGAAAATGTAGCTGCGGCCTAGGCGGCGCAAGGGGGGCGCGCACCAGGGGGCCCAACAATAATTATTCTTTAGAATAAATAATGTTCAACAACAACAACAACAACAATTACTAGCACGTGGGGACACTCCGTTCTCACCATTGCCAGGGTTTTCATAGGAGGCGGGCAATACCCCCACTTTGTGGGGGGGCCGGTTCAAGCTCTACCAATTTTCCATACGACTCTTCGCCACCACCCACACCCAGCTTCCCGCCCTATGACGTTCGGACACTTCACTTCGTGGCATGCGGACGACCGTGGCTACTATTCAGGGCCCCGCGGCCGACGACGACGGCGTGCGCGCGCGAAGAAAAAACGAATGTGTCCAATATGGTATTATTTGACAGGGATGATGGCCCTGGCATGCGCGCAACCGTTGTTGCAGAATTTCGAAGCACGTGAAAAAGTTGCTCGCAAGAGCCCGTTTGACAGAAATGTTGAAAAAATATTGGGTTTCCTCAGAAATCCGCAAGAGCGCGCAAGATGAATGTTTGAAACTTTTTTTTTTGTTGAAAAAAACCATTGGGTGTTTTTCATGTTTTTATGTTAAAATCGCTACGCAAACTAAGGTTTTGGAAGGATTTCATCTTGCGCGCGCGAGTGTGCACTTCGTGTCATTTTTTCCAAAGGATTCTTGAAGCTTGGTTATGTTAGAACAAGAAATTTCATTTTATAGTGTTTTTTGCAAGGGAAAACGGGGGACAACAAAACAACCGGATCCGGACACCCACGTTTTGCCTGAGACTTCCTCACGAAAATGATGAAAATGTGGCTGCGGCCTAGGCGCGGCGGGGGGGGCGCGCACCAGGGGTCCCAACAATAATTATTCTTTAGAAGTAATAATGTTCAACAATCATTTAAGACTGGGGACACTCCGTTCTCACCAGTGCCAGGGTTTTCATAGGAGGCGGGCAATACCCCCACTTTGTGGGTGGGCCGGTTCAAGCTCTACCAAGTTTCCAAACGACTCTTCGCCACCACCCACACCCAGCTTCCCGCCCTATGACGTTCGGACACTTCACTTCGTGGCCTGCGGGCGACCTTGGCTACTACACTGGGGGGCCCCCCCGGCATGTAATTACCGATTAAGAATTTTTTGGGTGGGGGGGGGGGGTTCGGGGTCGGTGGTACATGACTTGTTGTTGTAACATTTTCTGTAGCTCAGCTTAGTATACGACTTTTCCCCCTGCTTTGAAGATTTCGGCGTGTGCGCGCGCGAAAAAAAAACGAATGTGTCCCATATGGTATTATTTGACAGGGAGGATGGCCCTGGCAGGCGCGCAACCGTTGTTGCAGAAGTTCGAAGCACGTGAAAAAGTTGCTCGCAAGAGCCCGTTTGACAGAAATGTTGAAAAAGTATTGGGTTTCCTAAGAAATCCGCAAGAGCGCGCGGGATGAATTTTTGAAACTTTTGTTTTGAAAAAAACATTGGGTTTTTCATGTTTTAATGTTAAAATCGCTACGAAAACTAAGGTTTTGGAAGGATTTCATCTTGCGCGCGCGAGTGTGCACTTCGTGCCATTTTTTGCAAAGGATTCTTGAAGTTTGGTTATGTTAGAACAAGACATGTCATTTTATATTGTTTTTTGACAGGGAAAGCGGGCGTCAACAAAACAACCGGATCCGGACTCCCCCGTTTTGCCTGAGACTTCCTCACGAAAATGATGAAAATGTGGCTGCGGCCTAGGCGCGGCGAGGGGGGCGTGCACCAGGGGGCCCAACAATAATTATTCTTTAGAAGTAACAGTATTCAACAACAACAACAACAACAACAACAACAACAACAACAACAACACCAACAACAACAACAACAACAACAACAACCACAACCACAACCACAACCACAACCACAACCACAACCACAACCACAACAACAACAACAGCAGCAACAACAACAACAACAACAACAACAAACACCACCACCAACAACAACACCAACAGCAGCAACAACAACAACAACAACAAACAACAACAACCACAACACGAATCCGCACCGCGGAATCTCACTTCAGCCACGCACCCAGGGACAATGAATGACCGTTCGGCCCCCTCACTCTGATATTGTCCCCGGGTTCGTGGCTGAAGTGGGTCCCCGCGGTGCGGGTTCTTGTTCGTTTGTTTTGTTTTGTTGTCGACGTCCCGCCATAGACCCACGCAGCGAGTCGCTGGCGACCCACCCCGCGAACCACCCGCGACCAACCCTCGACCCACCACGCGAACCACACGCGACCCACCCAGCGACCCAACCCGCGACCCACCCCGCGAACCACCCGCGACCCACCCCGCGACCCACCTGCGACCCGTCCCGCGACCCAGCCGCGCCCCCCCGCGACCCACCCCGCCACCCACCCGCGACCCACCCTGCGACCAACCCGCGACCCACTCCGCGAACCACCCGCGACCCAGTCCGCGACCCACCCCGCGACCCGCCCGCGACCCACCCCGCGACCCACCCTGCGACCCACCCCCGACCCACCCCGCGACCCCCCACGACCCACCCCGCGACCAACCCCGCGACTCACCCGCGACCCACCCGCAGCCCACCCACGACCCACCTGCGACGCACCCCAGTCTGGAGGAACAGGAGCAGACGGAGAAGGAAGAAGACGAGAAGGAAGAGGAGGAGGAGGACGACGAAGAGGAGGAGGAGGAGGAGGAAGACGAGGAGGAGGAAGAAGAGGAGGAGGAGGAGGGGAGGACGACGGGGAGGATGAGGATGGGGAGCAGACGGAAACAAGCGAGGGGGCCGATGATCAGGCGAAGGCGAGGGCCGGGAAGTCCGCCGCCTCGACTGTCGCGTCGGTGTTTTTGTTAATGTTGTTGTTGGTGGTGGTTGCTGGTGTTGCTGTTGTTGCTGTTGTCGTTATTGCTGTTGTTGCTAGTGTTGTTGTTGTTGTTGCTGTTGTTGTTGTTGTCGTTGTTGTCGTTGTCGTTGTTGTCGTCGTCGTCGTCGTTGTCGTTGTCGTTGTCGTTGTCGTTGTCGTTGTCGTTGTCGTTGTTGTTGTTGTTTTCCCCATTACTGAACATGAGTATTGTTGATCCCCTCTCCGGGGACCTGTGTGTTTTTCAAGTGAAGTGTTTCCCCTGAGGCTCTCACCTTGTTTTTTATTATGGAAAGTGACTAAGCTCAAACTGCGCGGTTGGCCCCCGGATTACAACAACAACGGTTCCCGCCTGAGAGTTCCTGACAAAGAATTCAGGACCCCCGCTTCCGCCTGAGACCTTCTCGCAATTTTACTAAGAAATCGCGCTCTCGCTTCGGACTTCCTTACAATGTACTCAGGCATCGCTCTCTCGGCGCTCTGGAGCCGCGCTCTCGCCGGAAACCGGTTTGCAATTTACTCAAGAATCGCGCTTTTGCGTTGGAATGTCTTGCAATTCTTTACGCTTCGCGTATCCCCACCAGCCCATCTCACAGCAGCAACTCTTGCGAAGCATGCCGACAGTCGTGTTTTTCAGGCGTGCGTCCGCTTGGCCCCGCATATCTCCCCTGTTCCTTGTTCCTCCCGCCTCCTTGTACATCCTCCTTGTGGGGGGAGCGGGAGAAGGACGAGGCGGAGGAGGAGGGAGAGAGAGCGCTCCTCGTGATTTGAGTCGTTTGGGGTTTCTCGTCCTGGTGTGAGTCGTTCGGGCCCTTCTTCCTGGTGTGAGTCGTTCGGGCTCTTCGTGGTGTGAGTCGTTCGGGCTCTTCGTCCTGGTGTGAGTCGTTCGGGCTTCTCGTGGTGTGAGTTGTTCGGGCCCCTCATCCTGGTGTGAGTCGTTCGGGCCCCTCCTCCTGGTGTGACTCGTTCGGGCTCCTCGTGGTGTGAGTCGTTCGGGGCCCGCGTCGTGGTGTGAGTCGTTCGGGCTCCTCGTGGTGTGAGTCGTTCGGGCGCCTCGTCCTGGTGTGAGTCGTTCGGGCCCTTCCTTGTGGTGTGAGTCGTTCGGGCTCCTCGTGGTGTGAGTCGTTGGGGTCTCTCGTCCTGGTGTGAGTCGTTCGGGCTCCTCGTGGGGCCTCTTGGGGGCCTCTTGGAGCTTCTTGGGGCCTCTTGAAGGGGCCTCTTGGGGGCCTCTTGGGGGCCTCTTGGAGCCTCTTGGGGCCTCTTGGGCGCCTCTTGGAGGCCTCTTGGGGACCTCTTGGGGCCTCTTGGGGGCCTCTTGGGGGCCTCTTGGAGGCCTCTTGGGAGCCTCCTGGGGGCCTCTTGGGGCCATCTTGGGGCCTCGTGCGACCTCCTCAGAAGCGCAGATGAGCGCTGCCCCCTGAGAAGGACAAGATGAGCCCAAAACCTTCGTAAAATCAATGATTTTGCTATGAGGGAAGATGAGCGCGGCCCCCTCAGAAGGCCAACATGGGGCCAAAACCTTAGTAAAATCAATGTTTTTTGGCTTCAAAGACGAGCTGAGGCGCCAAACTCCCTCCCCCCCCCGGGGCCAGACTCCTCGTGAGGGTCGTCGTTGTTTGGCCCTCCCAGGAGTCGAAACAGACCCCTCCAACGACCTGCGGCGCGCCCTCTCCAGGCCCAGGGGGAGGGGGTAGGGGGAGGGGTGAACCCCTCCCCGAAGGGGAAGAAGGACAGAGCGGGCTCTCTAAACCACTCACGCCCAAAGGGCTGGTGGGATTTACTTAAGCGCCGCGCTCCCGACACTCAGGCACCCAGGAGTTGCGCTCACGCTTAGGCTTCCCTCACAGCTTACTTAGGAATCGGGATATCGCTGCCCTTCGTGGCCCCGTTGCAGCCCTTCGTGGCCCCCTCGCTGCCCTTCGCGGCCCCGTTGCAGCTCTTCGTGGCCCCCATTGTTGCCCTTCGTGGCCCCGCTACAGCCCTTCATGGCCCCCTCGCTGCCCTTCGTGGACCTGTTGCATCCCTTCGTGGCCCCCTCGCTGCCCTTTGTGGCCCCGTTGCAGCCCATCGTGGCCCCCTCGCTGCCCTTCGTTGCCCCGTTGCAGCCCTTCGTGACCCCCCATCGCTGCCCTTCGCGGCCCCGCTGCAGCCCTTCGTGGCCCCCTTGCTGCCCTTCGTGGCCCCGTTGCAGCCCTTCGTGGCCCCCCTGCTGCCCTTTGTGGTCCCCTCGCTGTCCTTCGTGGCCCTTTCGCTGCCCTCTGTGGCCCCGTTGCAGCCCTTCGTGGCCCCCTCGCTGCCCTTCGTGGCCCCATATATGTATGACCTTCGTGGCCCCCGCTCGTTCGCGCCCGTCGTGGCCCCATGTGCATGCGCTTCGTGGCCTCACTGTCGTCCTTCGTGGCCCCCTTGCTGCCCCTCGTGGCCCCGCTGTCGCCCTTTGTGGCTTCCTCGCTGTTCTACGTGGCCCCGTTGCTACCCTCAGTGGCCCCGTCGTTGCCGTCTGTGGCCCCGCATTGCCTGCCCTTCATCTTGTTCGCGCCCTTCGTGGCCCCATACGCATGCCCTTCGTGGCCCCGCTGTCGCCCTTCGTGGCCCCCTCCCTGCCCTTCGTGACCCAACTGTCGCTCTCGCTCTTGCTCTCGCTTTCGCTCGTCGTCGTCGTCGCCCCCGCCGTCGTCGTCGTCGTCGTCGTCGTCGTCGTCGTCGTGGTCGGTCCCCTGTCCGTCCCTCTTGGGGTCGGGTTGCCGCCGATCAGCGCTGCCGCTGGCTAAGCCGACGGTCCGCGGCCGCCCCGCCGCTTGCCGGGGCCCGGCCAGCAGGGACATTACCTTGTGACGTACCCAATCCTTTCTATTCATGTGGCGATTATACTTAGGACCACTCAGTGCTGACTGGCATTCTCAAGGACCCGCAGTGCGCAAGAAGAACACCCAACATTGATTTCAGAAGAGCGCAGCAAGAAGAGGAACGGACACGATACAAAATGGAAACACAGGGGCGTTGAAAGAAACGCGTATGACGTACCTCCGAATGATCAACGTGGGACCCACCTCCGCTGGGCCTCCCAGGAGCCCACGAAAGTGGCGACGGTTGCGCAGATCGCAGGCCCCCCAGGGGGCGGCGAGGTCCCAAGGTGGTCCGCGTGGGACGTGCCTCCGCTGGGCCTCCCAGAAGCCCACGAAAGCGGCAACAGCTGCGAAAATCGCAAGCCCCCCAGGGGGCGGCGAGGTCTCGAGGTGGTCCGCGTTGGACATACCTCCGCTGGGCCTCCCAGGAGCCCACGAAAGTGGCGACAGTTGCGCAGATCGCAAGCCCCCCAGGGGGCGGCGAGCTACCGAGGTGATCCGCGTGGGACCGCTGGGCCTCCCAGGAGCCCACGAAAGTGGCGACAGTTGCGCAGATCGCAAGCCCCCCAGGGGGCGCGAACTACCGAGGTGATCCGCGTGGGACCCACCTCCGCTGGCCTCCCAGGAGCCCACGAAAGTGGCGACGGTTGCGCAGATCGCAAGCCCCCCAGGGGGCGGCGAGCTACCGAGGTGATCCGCGTGGGACCCACTCCGCTGGGCCTCCCAGGAGCCCACGAAAGTGGCGACAGTTGCGCAGATCGCAAGCCCCCCAGGGGGCGGCGAGCTACCGAGGTGATCCGCGTGGGACCCACCTCCGCTGGGCCTCCCAGGAGCCCACGAAAGTGGCGACAGTTGCGCAGATCGCAAGCCCCCCAGGGGGCGGCGAGGTCCCAAGGTGGTCCGCGTGGGACGTGCCTCCGCTGGGCCTCCCAGGAGCCCACGAAAGTGGCGACGTTGCGCAGATCGCACGCCCCCCAGGGGGCGGCGAGGTCCGAGGTGAGCCAAGTGGGACCCACCTCCGCTGGACTCCCAGGAGCCCACGAACGTGCGACAGTTGCGCAGATCGCAAGCCCCCCCAGGGGGCGGCGAGCTACCGAGGTGATCCGCGTGGGACCCACCTCCGCTGGGCCCCCCAGGAGCCCACGAAAGTGGCAACGGTTCCGCAGATCGCAGGCCCCCCAGGGGGCGGCGAGCTACCGAGGTGATCTGCGTGGGACCCACCTCCGCTGGGCCTCCCATGAGCCCACGAAAGTGGCGACAGTTGCGCAGATCGCAAGCCCCCCAGGGGGCGGCGAGCTACCGAGGTGATCCGCGTGGGACCCACCCCCGCTGGGCCTCCCAGGAACCCGCGAAAGTGGCGACAGTTGCGCAGATCGCACGCCCCCCAGGGGGCGGCGAGGTCCCGAGGTGATCTAAGTGGGACCCACCTCCGCTGGGCCTCCCATGAGCCCACGAACGTGCGACAGTTGCGCAGATCGCAGGCCCCCCAGGGGGCGGCGAGCTACCGAGGTGATCCGCGTGAGGTGATCAGCGTGGGACCCACTTCCGCTGGGCCTCCCAGGAGCCCACGAAAGTGGCGACCGTTGCGCAGATCGCAAGCCCCCCAGGGAGCGGCGAGGTCCCAAGGTGGTCCGCGTGGAACGTGCCTCCACTGGGCCTCCCAGGAGCCCACGCAAGCGGCAACAGCTGCGAAAATCGCGGGCCCCCAGGGGGCGACGAGGTCTCGAGGTGGTCCGCGTTGGACATGCTTCCGATGGGCCTCCCAGGAGCCCACGCAAGTGGCGACTGTTGCGCAGATCGCAGGCCCCCCAGGGGGCGGCGAGCTACCGGTGATCCGCGTGGGACCCACCTCCGCTGGGCCTCCCAGGAGCCCACGAACGTGGCGACAGTTGCGCAGATCGCAGGCCCCCCAGGGGGCGGCGAGGTCTCGAGGTGATCCGCGTGGGACCCACCTCCGCTGGGCCTGTGGAAGCCCACGACGTGGCGGCAGTTGCGCAGATCGCAAGCCCCCCCGGGGGCGGCGAGGTCCCGAGGTGATCCGCGTGGGACCCACCTCCGCTGGGCCTCCCAGGAGCCCACGAAAGTGGCGACAGTTGCGCAGATCGCAAGCCCCCAGGGGGCGGCGAGGTCCCGAGGTGGTCCGCGTGGGACCCACCTCCGCTGGGCCTCCCAGGAGCCCACGAAAGTGGCGACAGTTGCGCAGATCGCAGCCCCCCAGGGGGCGGCGAGGTCCCGAGGTGATCCGCGTATGACGTACCTCCGCTGGGCCTCCCAGGAGCCCACGAAAGTGGCGACAGTTGCGCAGATCGCAAGCCCCCCAGGGGGCGGCGAGGTCCGAGGTGATCCGCGTGGGACCCACCTCCGCTGGGCCTCCCAGGAGCCCACGAAAGTGGCGACAGTTGCGCAGATCGCAAGCCCCCCAGGGGGCGGCGAGCTGCCGAGGTGATCCGCGTGGGACCCACCTCCGTTGGCCCAGCCGAGGAGGTCCCGACCTCCGAGGAGCCCACGAAAGTGGCGACAGTTGCGCAGATCGCAAGCCCCCCAGGGGGCGGCGAGGTCCCGAGGTGATCCGTGGGACCCACCTCCGCTGGGCCTCCCAGGAGCCACGAAAGTGGCGACAGTTGCGCAGATCGCAACCCCCCCAGGGGGCGGCGAGCTACCGAGGTGATCCGCGTGGGACCCACCTCCGCTGGGCCTCCCAGGAACTTACGAAAGTGGCGACGGTTCCGCAGATCGCACGCCCCCCAGGGGGCGGCGAGCTACCGAGGTGATCCACGTCGCACCCACCTCCGCTGGGCCTCCCAGGAACCCACGAAAGTGGCGACAGTTGCGCAGATCGCAAGCCCCCCCAGGGGGCGGCGAGGTCCCGAGGTGATCCGTGTGGGACCCACCTCCGCTGGGCCTCCCAGGAGCCCACGAAAGTGGCGACAGTTGCGCAGATCGCAAGCCCCCCCAGGGGGCGGCGAGGTCCTGAGGTGATCCGCGTGGGACCCACCTCCGCTGGGCCTCCCAGGAACCCACGAACGTGGCGACAGTTGCGCAGATCGCAAGCCCCCCCAGGGGGCGGCGAACTACCGAGGTGATCCGCGTGGGACCCACCTCCGCTGGGCCTCCAAGGAGCCAACGAAAATGGCGGCAGTTGCGCAGATCGCAAGCCCCCCAGGGGGCGGCGAGCTACCGAGGTGATCCGCGTGGGACCCACCTCCGCTGGGCCTCCCAGGAGCCCACGAAAGTGGCGACAGTTGCGCAGATCGCAGCCCCCTAGGGGGCGGCGAGCTACCGAGGTGATCCGCGTGGGACCCACCTCCGCTGGGCCTCCCAGGAGCCCACGCACGTGGCGACAGTTGCGCAGATGGCAAGCCCCCCAGGGGGCGGCGAGGTCCCGAGGTGATCCGCGTGGGACCCACATCCACTGGGCCTCCCAGGAGCCCACGAACGTGGCGACAGTTGCGCAGATCGCACGCCCCCCAGGGGGCGGCGAGGTCCCGAGGTGATCTAAGTGGGACCCACCTCCGCTGGGTCTCCCAGGAACCAGCGAAAGTGGCGACAGCTGCGCAGATCGCAAGCCCCCCAGGGGGCGGCGAGCTACCGAGGTGATCCGCGTGGGACCCACCTCCGCTGGGCCTCCAAGGAACCCACGAAAATGGCGACGGTTGCGCAGATCGCAGCCCGACGGCACGAGAGAAGAGGAGAGGGGAACACAGGAGACGGGAGAGGAGGAGGGGAGGAGGGGGGAGGAGGAGAAGGAGGACGGGGCGACCACACTGCTCTATTCAAAACGAGTGCCCAACCATAGGAGGGTTGGGAAAAAGATTTACCCCAAAAGGGGCACGACTGAAGACGAGGGCGGGCATCGAGGTTTTAGGAAATACACGTTGAATGACACTCGAGCAGATAAGAGCGAACAGTCTTTAAATGATTGCTGTTGTTGTCGTCGTCCTCGCCTGCGACCCGCCCGCGACCCACCCCGCGACCCACCCCGCGACCCACCCCGCAACCCACCCCGCGACCCACCCCGTGACCCACCCGCGACCTACCCACACTGCTTTGACGACAAAATCGTCGCCTGCGGCGTGCTCGTTTATATATATATATATATACACACACACGGGGTGCAACAGTGTTTGAAACAATCGGCGCCTGCGGCGGGCTTCTTCGGAGCCTCTCTGCCGCCCCCTCGCTCTGATCCGCAACTGCGGGGGGCTGCGTGACGCAGCTCTCCTGCAGTGCAGCTGGCGGTCTCCCGCCTGCCTCCATCCACGACGCCAGATGCAAATCGCCCGTTCGAGCGCGTCTCACTCGAGCAAGAGGCGACGGTGCTGCCACCTCGCCAGGGGAGGAAGACGTGCCCTGCACCTCGTGACATTGGCCTTCGCGCGCGCCGGCTCCTCCCCTCTCCCGTCGATGCTTCCTCTCCCCTGCTTCCTTCCCCCCCCGGGTCGGGGCTATGCTTTCGCTGCTGCTCGCTCCGGCCTCAGGAGCGCGTCGAACTCGAATTTTTTTCACGTTGCGTCCAAGGCCACGATTCCTTGCTTCAACTCGTCTACAGCACGTTGGTTTTCGCGGCGACCCCAATTCTACCTGGCGATCTTAAGTTGCGATGCTTAGCTCCTAAGCGGTGTCGGCATCCTGCCTGGCGATCTTACGCTGCGATGCATGGCTCCTAAGCGGTGTCGGCGCTCGGCTATCTTTCATCTTCCACCTTGGACCCCTCCCGACCTCCTTCCACCGGCTACACTCCGTATGGGCAGCATTGCAGTAATGCGTTCGCTCGGCAGCCCCCGGATTATTTATCTTTCCAGACCCAGCGGGCAATCCATCCAGTCGGGCACGTTTGTTTAGCGTGTCGCTCCGCAGGTTCTGGCTAGTCACGCTCCAGCGCGACACGCTAACCACTATCCATATCTCAAGCGTCAACGTCTTGAGCCTGTCCCAGCCTCCCGCCCCGCAAAGGGGAGCGACATGACATCCTCTTGCGGGGTATACCGTATCGCAGAGGCCGCCGCCGCGACAGGCTAACCGTACATCTCCCCAAACATCCGACGCCGTGCTTTTCCACAACCAGCCTCCTCAGAGATCTGGACTTCTTCCCCAGGACCAGTTCCCCGTCCCGAATCGTTCCTGATGCCGGCCCCAGGGCCCCGTGAGGGTCCTGGAGGCCGACAGTCACCCAAACCCTTACGTCGTGATTTGTGCCACGTCGCGAGGCTGTCGGAGTTCCTGCCCCGGCAGGTGACTGCGCCTGCCTGCAATGCCGGGCCTCCCGGCCGCGACTGCGGAGCATTGTGGCTCCGCCTGCTCGTGGCTGTGCGACGTGCGCAGGGAGACGCCCATCGGCTCGACCCTCGCGATCCTCGCGTCCGTCGTCGGGGTATTCGACAGGCCAGTGCCGCGAGCCGCAGGCGATTCCTCGCCCCCAGTCCCCAAGTTCCAGGGGATGGAGAGGTACCGATGCCGCTGCTGGTCCCGGAGAGACCTCGTCGCAACGGCTGGATGCCCTTCGGAGTCCTGGCCAGGGTGCGCCACATCGGAGAAGAAAGCACGGAACGAGCATACACTTTCTGGTGCTCCGCGCGGATTCCTTGGATCCGCGCTGGGCCCCCTTTGGCGGACATTCGGGCGCCGCCCCTGGCGCGCTCCGTGCGCCAGGGAAGAGGGTTCCAGCCCAGATCTAAGAAATCCGCGCTGACCTCCAAAAGTTGATGCTTCTGTCTTTTCTTCCTCTACAGTCAACCCGCATAGTTTGGATGGGCAACCTTCCCAAGGGTACCCTTGCATCCTTGCCTTCTCGGTCCATCCTTCGCCGCTGTCGCTGGCCGCGCCCCGCTCGGAAAGCTTCGAAATGAGCGTCCAAGGCCCTTGCATCCTTATCGCGCATCCTTGCTATACTGGTTGACTGTACCAGAGGAGAGGACCGCGGCCCCGTAGGGAGCTCCACCCGATGTCTCCGTGGGCGCAGGCACAGGGGGATCACCCCGGCCCACCTCGGCCCACTACTCGCACACAAGATTCGCGGCCCCGTAGGGGGAGATCCGCCGCGGGTCTCCGCGGGCACAGGCGCACGGGGTCCCCCCGCCCCTTCGGCTCACCTCTTACACGTCTCCTCCTCCCTCCTCCTCCTCCTCCTCCTCCTCCTCCTCCTCCTCCTCCGCCTCATCCTCCTCCTCCTCCCTCCTCCGCCTCCTCCTCCTCCTCCTCCTCCCTCCTCCTTCCTCCTCCTCCCCCCTCCCCTCCTCCCTCCTCCCCCCCCCCCTCCGGCTCACCTCTCGCGCGTCTCGTGGCCCCATCGGGAGCTCCACCGAGCTGCGGTTTCAGTGGGGTCGCGGGCGCATGGGGCCCGCCAGTCCTTTCGGGCGCACCCCTCGGACGCCGTGGTCTCATACGGGTCTCAAGTGGCGCAGGCGCACGGGTTCTCCCCGCCCACTCCGTCACACCCCTCGCGCGCTTCGTGGCCCCATAGGTAGCTCCACCGAGTGCGATACTGACAACGGCGACATGTACAGCTGCATAGTTCTGGTCGGGTCCGTCGCCCGGATGATTTGTCATCCCAGAGCTCCCTTCGAAAAACCACGCCATCCAGAAAAAAAGAGAACTCAGTAACACACCCCCGTGAGGGCTATTCGCACGCACCACTTTCGACCATGGACGCCCCCCCCATCGTATTTCTCCGAGTCTGACACCCTGTCTGCCCCAAGTCGACAATTCCACAAGGTCGGAAGCTGTGCCCGCGAGACCCCTCGTCAAGGATGTCTGGATGGAGCAGAGGATGCCCTAGCCCCCAGCCGTAGGGCATTCCAAAAAGGGTATCACATTTTAGGAATCGAGAAGCTCACGTGACGCACTCGGCGGAAAGCCGGTGAAAGGGAAACGTGGAAGGCAGTGCCAGTTCGGGCCCCCAGGGATCAAGCAGTGGCGAGGAGCCCTGGCTTGCGTATAGGGCCGCCAAAGAATGTTCGTAGAATTGTTTGTGGTTTGCACGAAATGTTATTGGAACATGTCTGGCTGGGGCTGTCTTGTTGAAACACATTGGCTTTATGTTCTAAGAGCATTGTTTGTGTTTTTAGAACATTTTGATGTTCTAAGAGCATGTCGTGGTAGGCCTGTAGGAATGCTGGGACGGTCGGTCCCTGCTCAAAGGGACCTCACCGGGCCCCAGGGCCAGGGTGAAACGCGAGTCCTGGGGGAAGGCCCCTGGGGACTGGGACCCGCTTTCACAAGGGCCCATCCCATCATGCCAACAAAGTGGTTCATCGCGACGTGCGGTAACGCGGCTGTCTTCGCAGGCCCCTTGACAGCATGCAGACATTTCCGCTTTCACTTCAGCTCCCTGCCCACCTCGACCATTATCGTCGCTTTGTGTGGTGTGCTGTTCGTTTCCTTCGGCTTCGTTCGCTGCGAGCAGGCCCATGCTCTACCGTTGATCGACAGGTGATCGATCGATTGCCTAGGAACGCGCACGTGAGCTCGCTCGCGCGGTATCTTAGTTGCTCTGGTACGCCCAACCCTGTGCTGCCGAGATTAATGCCACAGGGATAATAAAGTTCGGGGTTGCGGGGGATTAGAAATGTTGCCTACCGGAGGCCAGCATGTGGGAGGAGAAAGAGATGATGTTAAGAGGACCGAAAGCCGAGGATCGAGGATCGAGAATCGAAGCCCGAGGATCGAGGATCGAGATCCCAAAGTCGAGGATCGAGGTCCGAGGATCGACGGCGTCGAGGTCCGAGGATCGAGGGTCAAGGTCCGAGGTTCGAAAATCGAAGATCGAGGATCGAGGTCCAGGGGGGAGAAGGAGGAAGACAGAGAGGGACAGAGACAGCAAGATACAGACAGTTAGAGAGAGAGAGAGAGAATTAGAGAAAGATAGGCAGACAGAAGGAGGGAGGAGGAGGAGAAGGAGGAGGAGGAGGAGGAGAAACGCCAAAGTTCTAAACCTATCAAATTTAAGTTGTAAACAAACAATGGAAATTTAGATGTTCATCTGCTCGTGTAGGGTAGTTCACGTGCCTCGGTTTTCGTGGATAGTAAACCACAGCGATAAAAATGTTCAGGGTGCCAGGGGGAGAAGGGGAAGACAGATAGAGACAGAGAGAGAAAGACACAAATAATTCGACAGAGAGAGAGAGAGAGAGAGAAAAAACAAAAGGAAGTAGAGAAAGATAGACAGAAGGAGAGAGAGAGAGAGAGTGGAGGAGGAGGAGGAGGAGGAGAAACGCCACAGTTCCAAACCTATTACATCTAATCTGGAAACACACAATGGAAATCAAGCTTTTCATCTGCTCGTGTAGGGTGCCTCATGTGCCTCGGTTTCCGTGGATAGTAAACCACAGCGGTAAAACAGTTCAGGGGGCCAGGGGGAGAGGGAGAAAGACAGAGAGAGAGAGAGAGACAGAGACAAAGAGAGGGAGATAGAGAGAGGGAGAGAGAGAGAGAGAGAGAAAAAAAAAAGAAAGCGCGAGAGGAGGAGGAGGAGGAGGAGGAGGAGGAGGAGGAGGAGGAGGAAGTCTCTCATCGACAAGTCTCTCGCTTCGCTTGAGACATCCTCGAATAATTGTTGGCTCCGCTTTAGACATCCTTGAAACATCGATCGTTTCGCTTGAGGCTGCCTTCGAAAATTGTTGGTTTCGCTTGAGACATCCTCGACAACGTCTTCGCTTGGTTTGATGTTGCTATCTCAACGTAAGGAGGAAGTTAACCTCGATGGTGCACTTTTCACAGTGATAACAAAGTTCGGCCTCCGCGCCCCGCGCCCCTGACCAAACTCTTCTTGGCCTTGGATAATCAACTCTAGCGTGGAAAGGGGAGGGGTCTTTTTTTTATCATGGGCACACGGTCGTTCTGAACGCAACATGCACCGTGCTCAAAACGTCCGTGTCAACACGCTGCGTGTTCAGAACGTCCCATGCTTTGGCGAACGTGTCGCGCCAACCGTACGTTTTCGATCTACGTGTTGAGCTCCGTCTCGACACGCTACCTGGTTGCGTGTTGCGTACGGGAGCGGCCGAGCGTGGTATTGATCGGTGGGCCGATCGAAGAAGGATCGGTTGCCCCACGCGCCTCGGCGCTCCCATCGAGTGAGGGGCCAGCGCCTCCATGGTGCAGAGCTCTCTGGGGAGCCTCTTGGACAGCATGTCCTTCCTCGGGCAGAGCATGGAGCAGGCCGCCGGGTGTGCGCGCAGCGGCTTACGCGCCAGTGAAAGTTGGTATTTCTGGATTCCCAGATCCTCATCTACACATTGTTCAGTTTTACTTCTTCGAAAGTTCTTTGATTTCTCAGGGGTCCAAGATCCTTTTATTTCTAATTGTTCTATCCTGGGCCTCTTCCTGGCCACTAGGGGGCCAGGAACAATCAGAAACGAGCACAATTAGAAATGAGCACGATTAGAACTGATCGACGCGTACTTCAGACGCCTTCCTACTTCAAGAGTCGAGCGTTTTCCCTCCTCCCTCCTCTTCAGGTGGCGGGCGGAAGCCCAATCTATTTCCAACTCGTTCCTGCTCTATGTTTCTACCCATTTCTTCCGACCGACGGGTAGTCGAAGGCCAAGTCGGATCGTCACTCGGGCCACCAGGCACAGAGACAAGCAGCATTTGGCGTGGGCTCACTGACAAGCGCAATTCGCCGGCAGCATCCAGGCAGCGACGGCACATTCGCCACACTTGGTCCATGTGGCGAGTGTTGGATAGACTCATGATACTAGTGGCCTCGGATTATATACTCGCACGCAATGTTTACGTCAAGTAGAGTAGGCACCCATCTGGTCCATAGACATGTCGGTCAGCCTTGACTGCAAATCGGAGCTTGCGGAGCACACGTGCGGTAATGCAAAAGTTTGCTCGGTTCAGTCAGCGCACAGGCGATTGTATTCTAGCCACCATGTCCTACCACAGCCTACCGTTACAGATTTTACCTTAGAGTCTGCGGTCACACTAGCGGATTGCTCAGCTGTTGGATAAACCACTGGGCCAACACGGTGGTCCTCTGGGTCTGTCTTTTGGTTACATCGGAGATTAGTTCTGGCATCTCGGGCTTTCTTGGACACAGAATAGGTTCGAGAGTCGAAGCTTTCTGTCGTGTTCTTTGGTTCTCGGTGGTCCTCCAGCCTCGGAACGCTTTCCAGCAGCTGCTCCTCGCCGAGAGTGTTCCAGAGGTCCACGGATCGCCCTGAGCGGCAGCCAAAGACCTGAGTTATGACCCGAAAACCAGGCGACGAGGATCACGGCGGGGGGTAGGCTCAGGGGGGGGGATGCATCGACCCCCAATCGCCAATTCATCGCCGACGGGGGCCTTGCGAATTTGCGATACCCTTTGTTCCTCGACCTGCAGCGCACTTGTCTCGTTGTGCTCGTCTGTCCGTGAATCACGTGATTGGGATTTTCCTCCTGAGGGGCAGCTGTTGTGTCGATTTGTTTGTTCTGATCGTTTTGGTGGTAGAATCATCATCGCCGACGGGGGCTCGATAGTCCACCCCGCCCAGGAGCGTGCAGGGATGTTCTCGGTGGCCTGTCGCCGATCTGTCGGCGATGCGTTGCCGATTCCAGATCAATGATTCCCCTTGGCGCTGGTCTTCCCTCGAGCCAAGACGCTGGAATTAGGACCAGTCGTGGCTCTGGAGGGGCCCTTCGGACGGGGCTGGGACGAGGATAAACCGGTTCCAGAGCGTTCCCGCAGGCTCCGAGGAGGCCGCAGCGCCAGAGACACTTCTCAGAGCCGCCAGATCTCAGAGCGTCTTGATGCATCCTCGCCCGATGTGCTCCTCGCCCTGGCTTCGCCTCAGCTCCCCCCCCTGGCGTTGGCGCCGCCGCCGCCGCCGCCGCCGGCCGTTGCCGCCGCCGCCGCCGCTGCCGCCACCGCCGCCGGCCACCGCCGCTGCCGCCGCCGCCGCCGGCCACCGCCGCCGGCCGCCGCTGCGGGCCGCCGCCGCCGGCCACCGCCGCCGGCCGCCGCCGCCAGCCGCCGCCGCCGTCGCCGCCGCTGCGGCGCCGCCGCGGCACCGCTGCGCCGCCGCGGCGCCGCTGCGCCGCCGCCGCCGCCGCGGCGCCGCCGCCGGCCGCTGCCGCGGCCGCGGCCGCGGCCGGAGGCAGGGACCGCTCGTGGCTCGGGGGCGCTCGGGCGTCAGAGCCGTGGGGCCGAGGCCCGCCGTCGCCGCCGCCAGGGGAGGCCCTGCCTTCTTCGCTGCCGTGCTCGGTGCCCCCGCGAAGGGTAGCGCGCCGGCTGCAGCGGCATCCCCCTCAGCCTCGCGAGGATGCCGCCCGCCCGCCCGCTCCCCCCCCCTCCCCCCTCCTCCTCCTCCTCTCCTCCTCCCTCCTCCTCCTCTTCCTCCCCTCCTCCTCCTCCTCCTCTTCCCCCCCCCCTCCTCCCCGCCCTCTTACGAGGCTTAAGACACGGGGTTCAGTGCAATCGGGGGTCCGCCAGAGCGCCGGATCTTGCAGGACCCTGCAGGGCAAGGGCGGGCGCAGGATAGGATCTTGCAGGATCCTTCGCGTTGACCAGGGCTTAAGTGCAGGATCTTGCAGGATCTGCGGGATTCTGCAAGGCCTGACTGACCCGGGTCTGGATTGACCCAGGTCAGAAGATCCCCGACTCGTCGAGCAGTGGCGGAGACCGCCCTGCCCTGGCCTGCCTCGTTCTAGGGATGCTCCAACCCACTTTTTAGCCTTGAGCACCAGGAAGAATTTCGAGCACCAAGAAAGTACCGACAGTGGATTGCTTTGACGTGTCGGGCCCTGGGTGGCGATACTCGTTCGGCACGGTTTCGATACTATTCTGGGTGATCGAAATGATTTCTGGGATGTGGTCCTTAAGTACGGCGGGAGCAACATGAGACTCGAGATTGGCCCAACAGAGACTGAAAAGCCCCTTTCGCTCCTTGCCCGGCGCCCCCCCAGGATGGCGCGACGAAAGCAACTGCACCCCCCTCGCCCGGATCCCGACCGCCTGCTGGCCCCCACCCCTTCTCGCCAAGCAGTGGCGAAGAGCGCCCTGGCGTGCCTACCGGTGGGCCCACCAGAGAATGTCCTGAGCACCGGCTGTGGTCTCCACGACGTCGCGTTCTCAGAGCAGGCCTGGCTGATGACTTCTCAACCAATGGTTCTGCAGGGGGCAATTTGCAATATACTGGAGAGGAATGACCCCATCTCCCTCCCCCCCTCCCCCTTTCCCCCCCCCCCCCCCTCACCCCCTTCCCCCCTCCTCCCCTGCCCCCGTGATGGGGGAGGCACAGGAAGCGCGGGGGCGAGCGGTCGGGCGGGAGGGGCTAGGAGGAGGAGGAGGAGGAGAAGGAGGAGGAGGAGGAATGTGGGAGGAGAGAAGGCGAGGGCCACCAAGAGTGCATCAGCTTGTCCTCCCCTTGCCCCTCCCCCCATCACCACCGTCATCATCGCCGCCACCACCATCGCCATCGCCATCATCAGCATAATCAGAATCACCAGCATTAAAAACCAAACTCATCATCATCATCATCGTCATCATCATCACCATCGCCGTCATCGTCGCCAGCACCTCAACGACATAGCAACACCACCGTCGTCGCCATAGCCAAGATCAGGATTACAAGAATCACCATCACCACCGCAAAAAAACACACACACACAGCAACCACTAACCACCTAACCACAACCACCATCATCCGCATCGTAATAATCGGCAGCATCTTCGTCGTCGTCATCATCATCACCATCATCATCATCATCATCATCATCATCATCATCATCATCATCATCATCATCATCATCATCGTCATCATCATCATCATCATCATCCCCCTCCTCCTCTCCCCCTGCCCCCCCCCCCCCCCCCGAAGAACGCCGCCGTGACACCGTGACATCCGAGAACCTTCGGACTTTCGACAATCCAAAATAACTCCCCTCAAAACCTCCTCCTCCTCCTCCTCCTCCTTCTCCCCCTCCTCCGCCCCCTCCTCCTCATCCTCCCCCTTCCTCCCCCCCCCCGCTTTGCAGCTTTTGCAAAGAACGCCGCGGCCGCGACGCCGCGCTCATCTGCTTCGCTGCTCCGCCGCGACGCGGCGCCCGACGCTGGGGCCCGACGCGGCGCCCGACGCCGCGCTCGCGCCGCCAGGGCCTCCACTCTCCTCCCCCCCCTCCAGTTTTTAAAAGCTACTAAACCAGAGGTTCAGGCTCAGCTGGTCAGGATTGCATCGCCCCTCTCAACTTTGTTCGCGGAGGCGGGGCAGGAACAGCTCCGTGGACTTACCCTGGCTAACTTTTTTACGCAGCTGGCCGACAGCGCGACCAGAGGGCCGCTAGTGGACGCGGTCCAAGCGGAGGTCGTCAGCAGGGTGAAGCAGGAGGCGGCTGAAGGCCGACAGAAGTGGATGTCGTGGGCGAAGTCGTCGGTGGCTGGAGGTGGTCGTGTCGCTCACAGGTTCAGCAAAGGCCCAGCCCCTCCGCCCCTGCCAGTTTTCGAAGAGGCCGATGACCAGGACCTCCCGCAGAATCGGCTTTCGATTCTGGTAGGCCAGGCCGCTCTAGAGCAGACCCTCAAGGAGTGGATTCCCATTTGGACCAGCGCCGAGCGCGAGGGAGAGCAGCATCCCCTTGACTGGACGGTGGAGGATTCGCTCGAACCGGTCTCTGCTGAACAGGTTCTAGAAGCGGCGGCTTCTTTCAGCCCGACCACGGCTTTGGGTTGGGATGCGTTCAGCCCGCGGCTCCTGTTGCAGCTCCCTCGGCCGCTTGTTGAGGCCTTTGCGGCCATCCTCACTGCTTGGGAAAGGAATCCGAGGGTGGATCAGATGTGGCTAGTGCTGATCGTTTTTCTCGACAAGCCTTCGGGAGGAGTCCGACCGATAGGGCTGCTTCCCCTCTTTGCGAGGGTCTGGAGCAGAATTAGGCACAGGCTGTGCTCTGAGTGGGAGCGTCGCGCTGATGAGCGTTTCTTTTGGGGTATGAGCACCAGCACAGCCTGTGACAAGAGCGCTTGGGTCCACAACGCTCTTGCAGCCTATGCCCGTTCCCAGCCTGGCTGGGCCTCTTGCACGCTTTTCATAGATCTGCGCAAGTTCTATGAACACATCTCGCACCAGGAGTTGCGAGAAGCCGCCAAGCATGCAGGTTTTTCGGAAGCCCTCTTGAGGAGCTACTGTTCGATGCATCGTGCACCGCGTAGGGTCTCGTGGCAAGGCGCGGTCAGCAGAGTCCTCGTGCCGAACGGCACGGTAGTTGCAGGGTGCTCTGGGGCCACCACTCTTTCCCGCTTGCTCCTCTTAGCTTGTTTGCGGCGCGCGGCGTCGGCCAGCCCAGTCGTCTGGATAAAAAATGTAATCGACGATGTCTCGCTGCACGCGGTTGGAGGCAAGGAAGTAGTTCGCAGGGAGCTCGGGCAAGCGTTCCGCATGATAACGGCAGACCTAAGAAAAAAAGGGGCTGCCCATCGCCTGTAATAAGCTCGGCCTCCTCTCTTCCTCGGGGGAGGTGGCGGACGGGATCCTCCTCGATTGTGGCCTCCCAGAGTCGGTGCGCGCCCAGGTCCATCGGGATTTAGGAGGTGACGCGACCGACGGCAGCCGTAGGCGAGTAAGCACACATCACGATCGTTTCTGCGCCGCCCAAGCCAAGGTCGGCAAAATCGTGGCCCTCAGAAGCGCTGGAGCCCCAGCGGGCTTTGTTTTTCGGGCTGGAGTTTCTGCCAAGGCTCTATGGGGAGCCAACATCCAAGGGCTCCCTGACGGCAAACTTAATCAACTAAGGGTAGCTGCGCTGCGCGCTGAAGGGCGGTTGCCTCGCGGCTGCTCCCTGGACTTAGCTTCCATGTGCGCGCGTGGCGGCTGGACCCGAGACCCATTGGTCTTGGTCACAGCCGATGCTCTGGAAACATGTGTGCAGATCCTCAGAGACAACCGCCTGCCCCCCTCGGTGCTTCGATTTCTTTTTACCCAAGGGCAGGCCATTGCGTCAAAAGCCCGCCCATGGGCGCAGGTCAAGGACCCTGTGGCGGCTCTAATCCTCACTGCGGGGCGAGCAGGTCTGACTTTCACCGACCTCTGGACACTGTGCGAGGCCTCAGGGCAGGTTTGGTCCCTGGCCTCTGTCTCGCCTGCCTTCGTTGCTCGCCGTGCTCGCTTCGCTGCACGTCGCCTGTCTGATCACCGAGGCCTCAGCAAAATCAGCGGAGGCAAGGGTTGGTTAGGCGAATTGTTTTGGCGCCCCCTCAACGAGAGGCTGCGCTGCAGACGGCAGCAAGACGACGATGACGGGGCGGAGTCGGGCGCGGGTGGAGCTTGGGGGGTGCGGGAGCAGAGGACCTTGAGAGGCCTTGTTATGGGCTCGCACTGGTGCCAGCACAGGCTTCACCAGCACGACCCCCAGCTCGAGGCAGACTGCCTCATCTGTCACGGGGCCAGAGGCACCCTTTTTCACAGGCACTTCGAGTGCCCTGCCCGTGCAGCTTGGCGGCGAGACCATCTCCCGCCTGAGCTCCAGGCAGCGGCTGCTCGTCTTGCTCGCTGCCCAGTTGAACTGCAAGAGCGATTCGCCCGAGGCATCCTCCCTGACCCCTGTCAGCTGCTCGCGCGGAGGCCCTGGGGCCCAGCGTGGGAGTTCAGGGCTGAAGGAGTGGGTGCGTGTTTGGCGGTGGATAACGCTCACGTCTTCTGTGACGGCTCGGGTCACGATGGAATGTTCCCCGCTTTGCGTTCGGCAGGCTGGGGAGTTGCCATTTATGACAGCGAGCGCCGCTTGATCACGGGCTGGTTTGGAGCCGTCCCGCCAGCCACTCTGCCTGACCAAGTCGCCCGAGATGGCGAAGATTTTGCAGTTTTCATGGCCACGAGTTTTTTAATTGGCACGTTCACGCTTTACTCTGACTGCAAAGGAACTCTCGAGTGCTGTCGCCATAGAAGCTGGGCCGAGAGTCCAGCCAACACACGTATGCATCTGTGGAAGGAGCTGTATGCTAAAAACGATTTGTCTGGGGTGAGCTGCTGCAAGGTCAAGGCCCATTCGAGCATGGATGACGTTCGGGAAGGTAAGATCAGCCTGTTTGAAAAAAAAAACGGGCAACGACGCCGCCGACCGTTTGGCCAAGCAAGGCGCCGATCTCAGCAGGCAAGACCCTCAGGATATGCTAGTGGTCAAAGGCATGCTGTTTATGGCCCGTCAGGTCACCTCTTTCATTACCAGGGCCGAGGTTCATTATTCCGACCTAGGCGTGTTTGATAATGTGGGCGCCCAGGGGCTCACCCTCATTTCGCTCGAGGGCGGCGAAGGCCTGGAGGAGGACCTGGAGGAGCTCAGGAGGAGGGAGGCGGCGGAGGGACGATCTGCTGCTGCTGCTGCTCCCCCTCCTGCCCCAGCGGACCCCTCCCAGGACCTGCCTGATGTGCCCCTGGGCCCCGACCTGGCCGTCCTGGCCAGGGATGCTCACCAGGCCCCCTGGAAGCAGGGCGGCCACCAGCTGTTGGAGTTCCCGCTGCACGGTGAGGATCTCGCTCCAATATTTTTTTGCTCCACGCGTGGAGGGTATGCGACGGTCTCGGTCGGAGCTAGAGGCCTCAAGTCGGTCTGCCCTGGGGCCCAAGCGAGTCTGATAGACCCTGGCCGCAAAAAACACCCGCGCTGTTTTAAGGTCGAAACATCCCAATCGCGCCTTTAAGCTTGGCCCCTGGAAGTCGCCCGGGGAGCGGGCTCGGGAGGTCTTTGGGGGTTTGGACGGCGGCCCAGGGGTCCAGCGAAAGGGCCAGCGAAGTGCGGTGGTCCCTGGATTTGCACCTGGCCCCATCTGCTCGGCAGGCTGTCTGCAGGCGTTCGGTTTGAATGAAACTGAAGCCCGAGTGCTTGGGGCCAGGCGGCGGGAAAAGCAAAGGGTTGCCGCAGACTTGGCGTTTGAAGACGGCTAGCTGTTGTTGCCCTGGGGGGCCTTGTCGCTGGCCCCTGACAGGTCTTTGGCCTTCCTGTCAGGGTGACAAAAAGGTCCACTCCGATGGGCCCCCCCTCGGGCGTTTTGTTTCAGCTGACTGTCGGATTTTTTCTCTTCCCCCCCCCCCCTCGGTGGCGTGCGATCCCCCCCCCCCCCCCCGCCTCCCCCTCCTCCTCCCCCCCCATCCTCCTGCCCCCCCTCCTCTCCCCCCTCCCCCTCCTCTTCCTTCTCGCCCCTGATTCCTCGCTCCTTCCTAGACTCCTGACTCCTGCGCCCTTCCTTCTCATCCCTCCTTCTTCATCCACCTCCTCCCCCTCCGTCTCCTCCTCCTCCTCTCCTCGACTCCTCCTCCTCTCCCTCGCCCCTCCACCTATATTCCGCATCCGCGAAGGCCCAGGCAAGGCGGTGGAAGGGGGGGGGGGGGAAACTGATGAGACGGGCCAGACTGACCCAGGCGGGAAAGAGGGAAACGCGTCGGGAGGAGGGGGAGGAGGAGGAGGAGGAGGAGGAAGAGAACGAAGAGGATGAGAACAAGTCGCAGGCGTAGGGAGGGGCCATGTTAGATGAGGCGGGAGAGCAGGATGAGAGGGAGGAGCAGGAGGGGGACGGGGAGCGGGAGGAGGAGGAGGAGCAGGGGGAGGAAGTGGAGGAAGTGGAGGAAGATGAGGAAAAGGAGAGGCCGCGGCAGCGATGGCGGCCGCCGCCGCGCAGCCGCTGCGCCGCTCAGGCTGAGCGGCGCTCAGCGGCGGATCCACGCGCGGACTTGCCTGGGAGGAGTCGGAGCCCCGAGGAGAACGGATTAGCATGGGGGCGGGAGTGGGGCGGCCAGGAAAGAGCGGAAGGAAAGGATTGAGGCATGCACCAGGGGATGGAGTCGCACCCCTTCCTACCCGTGCTTCGACTCCTCTACCTTCTCCCCCAACCTCCTCCTCGCACTGTCGCCTTACATCCCCCTCCGCCTCCTCCGCCTCACCTTTGCCTTCGCCCCCCTCCTCATATTGCTCCTCGCCGCCGCCCCCCCCCATATTCCCTCCCCCCTCCTCCTCTTTGCCCTCTCTCCTCCCCGCCACTGCCACTGCCCCTGGCACTTCGTCTTCTGGAGCTTGCTCAGCTCGACCTGGTCCCACGCCGACGGCCCCCTGAAGAGCATGTCCTCGGGGCGGGGGGAGGGGTGAGGACAGACTTGCAATGCCAAGTGCTACGACAGCAACGCAACGCAATGACAACGACATCGCTACTATGACAGCAGTGCAACAACTACTACGACAGCAATGCGATAACTACTATGACAGCAATGCAAGACTGACACGGCTACGCTACAGAAGCGGGGGGGCGATAACTATAAGTACAACAGCAATGCGATGGCAATGGCATCGCTAAAAAGGCAAAACTACTACGGCAGCAACTCAATGAGTAATCTGGTAGCAATGCAACGCAATTCAACACAACACAAGTTGTGTTGTGTTGTTGCTACAATGGCAGCAACGCAACCACAATGCATTGCAATGACAATTCTGTCACTAGATCTGCTCTCTCTCTCTCATTCTCTCTCTCTCTCTCTCTCTCTCTCTCTCTCTCTCTCTCTCTCTCTGGTCTCCCTATCTCTTTCTATCTCATTCCCCCTCTCCCCCTCTCCCCCCGCTGCCGCTATGGCGGCCGCCGCGCGGCCTCTGCGGGCGAGGTGCCACGGGCGCGGGCAGCGGGAGGTCAGGGGGATGACGAGGCGGAGGGAGAGGGCGAGGTGGGGGAAGAGGGCGACGAGGACAAGGTGGAGGAAGCATGGAGGCGGCCATGAGGAGGACGAGGTGAACTGGAGGAAGATAATGGCGGAAGGTTTGGGCGGACCATCGGGCTGCGGCTGCGCCTCCGGCCGCCTCCGCCGCGGCCTCGCAGCGGGCCCTGGGTGGCCGGGGCCGCCGCCGCTGCGGCCGCGTTCTGGGGGGGCGCCGCCGCCGCGGCGGCCGTGTCGTCCGCCGCGGCGTAGTCGTCGTTGTCCACCGCGCCCCCCTCGGACCCCTCGTCGTCCACGTCCGAGCTGAGGGCGTTTGCGTTGGAGGAGAAGGAGGAGGAGGAGGAGGAGGAGGAGGAGGAGGAGGAAGAGGATAAGGGGGAAGAGGAAGAGGAGGACTCGAAAGAGAGGGGGGGGGATGAGGAGGAGGAGGGAGGAGGAGGAGGAGGGAGGAGGAGGAGGAGGAGGAGGAGGAGAGGAGAGAGGAGGTCGGGGGAGGGGGGAGGGAGGGGATGGGGGAGGGAAAGGTGTGGGAGGACGAGGTGGAGGAGGCCTGGCACCAACGGCATCGATGGCGTCGAACAGGGCCTGCTCGCGATCGTCGGATGTCTTTGGCCTCCCCAGATTCCCTGCAGAGACACGGGGGTGGGGCGAGGAGGAGGAGGGCGAGAGGATGGGGAGGGGGCGAGGAAGAAGGGGGGGGGAGGGGGAGGAGGAGGAGGAGGAGGAGGAGGAGGAGGAGGAGGAGGAGGAGGGAGGAGGGGAGGAGGAGGGGGGGGAGAGTGGAGGAGGGTGGAGGAGAAGGAGCTGGAGGCTGGAGGGCCTCAGAAGTGCTCCAGTAGTCTCAGCCTGCTGGGCGAGATCGTTCGCGGACTTGATGGCGCTGTCCAACGCTTGCATCTCCAAGGTCCGGGCCTCCCTCCCCCCCCTCCCCTCGCATCCCCGTGCCCCCATCCCCCCCCCGTTCCCGTTCCCTTCCCCTCGCCTCCCCCCGTTCCCCCCCCTAGTTCGCTGCCCCCCCTCTTTCCCTGTCCCTTGCCACCCCCCTTTCCCCACCCCTCGCCTCCCCCCCTCCCTAGTCTCCATCTCCCCAGGCCCATCCCCTCCGAGTGGTAGAGCTGCCGAAGATCCTCTATCGTCGGCGCTGCCTTCTGCTCTGATACCGAAGACGATGGCGCTGGTGCTGATGATGATGCCGCTGCTACTGACTGGATGTGCTGCGGCCGCGACGTCGGCCGCGGCTTGGACGGCGGGGCGGCGGTGGACTCGGCGAACTTGTTGTAGTAGTAGCCCTTGTCCTCGCCCTTGCCGCCCTTGCCGCCCTCGCCCTTGAAGTCGGCGAACTTGTTGTAGTCGCCCTTGCCGCCCTCGCCCTCGCGGCCGTCGCCCTTGCCGCCCTCGCCCTTGTCGCCCTTGCCGCCCTTGCCGCCGTCGCCGTCGCCCTTGCCGCCCTCGCCGCCGACGCTCTCGAAGTTATTGACCTTCTTGCGGGGCGGCCGCGCGACTCGCGGCTGCGGCTCCTGCTGCGGCTGATCGGCGAGCAGCTGCGGCGGAGGAGGCTCCGCGGGCTGGTGGGGCACCAGCACTGGCGGTGACCATGGCTGCGGCCCCTCTGCCTGCGGAGGCGGCGGAGGCGGAGCCCCCGATGCCGGAGGCGGCGGAGGCTGCATCCTTGGCGGCGCCATCGGGCTCATTCAAGGACGCCGCGACGCCGCGCCCCAGCAAGCTCGAGCCGAGCCAGGCTCGACGATCTTGCTTGATCCAAAACCGCTACGGAAGACAGGGCGACCCTTGAGGCCCTCCCCTTCCATCGGGCCCTGGGCCCCCCCTCTCCAGGCCCCCCCCCTGGGGCCTCGGTCTCTATCCCATAGCTAAGCCTCCACAACAGCTTCGCTGCGATTGAATTTCCACCCCAACTTTGACAGCACCTTCACTGGGATAGAGGTCTCTATTCCATACTGAACCCGCGGGCAGTCGGACTCGCTCGCGACGATGAGCAGATCCAGATCCTCATTGCCTCCTCTCCCTCCTCCTCCTCCTCCTCCTCCTCCTCCTCCTCCGCCTCCTCCTCCTCCTCCTCCTCCTCCTCCTCCTCCCCCCTTACCCGCCAACTGCGGCCCACTCAAGGCGCCGGAGATTCCACGGTGGAAGGCGCCCGATGCCCTGGGCGGCGCGGCGCCCTGCTCTGGCGGGACGTTGCCGAGCTCGCGGAGCCACGGGGCCTCGTAGAAAAACCTGACACCCGCTCTGCTGCGAAGAAGCCACTCCCTTTGGCCTCGCACCCCCCTTCGCCTCCAACCAGGGTACTTGCAGCGACGTGCTCAGTCGTTCTGCTTTGCACTTCCAGGCGCTGAATGCGAGTCCACTTCCCTAGCCCCCCCCCCACCCCCACCCACCCCCACCCCAGTTTAGATGATGCTGGCAGGCTGGAATGGGATGGGAGAGAGGGTCACAGTTCACATATATATATATATATATACATACATGCATACATACATACATACAAACATACACACATACTTATATACATATATATTTATACAGATACATATATATATATATATATTCCTCCTCCTCCTTCTCCCCCCCCCCTCCCCCTCGCCCATCCTATCCTATCTCTGGCACTTCCTCTTCTCACTCCTATTCTAGCGGCGCCTCGTCCCAACATATCCCCCTATCCATCTTGAGCTTGAGCCCCTCGCCACTACTGGCCCCACGAAGTCCCCCCAAACATCGAATCCAAACTAGCAGATCGATTGATAGATACTGTGCTGCCTCTCGGCCATGACCCCTGCCCCCCCTCCCCGCAATTTGTCCTCGTCCTCGGTGGCAATGCAGATCGCCAGGAGCTTGTAGAATACCGCATGCGTGCTCACCGCCGCCCTCAGCGCCTTCTCTTTGTCCGAAACCTTGCGCTGCTTCCTCTTCTTGCCCTGGTTCCCCTCCTCGTCCTGCCCCCCGGCCCTCAGGCGCTGGCCATGCGCGCGGCGCCGACGCCGCTGCAGGCAGCCCAGGGGGGGGGGGGGGCAGTGAATCCGCAACGCAGGGAGATGAGAGGAAAGGAGAAAACTATGGAAGCGCATATGCGCGAAGTTCGAACCACAGGACCAAAGACCAGGAGGGGCGGGCGGAGGGTGGAGCGAGGAGGGGTCGCATTGAGGAGGGGGGGGTGGGGGGGGGGCGAAAGGCACAGGGCCTTGGGCGAGGGGGCGAGGGGGGGGGGCTGCTACCAACGTGGCACCTGCGCGCCCTCCCCCCCCATCCTGCTCATCGTCGTCTTGTGGCTTCACCTTCCTCGGCTGCACCAGCCAGGGGAAAGAGAAGTCCGACCTCGATGGGCTAGCGTAGCTCGAGCCATCCAAGTACAGGATCGGGCCAAGGTCGGAGTGCTCCTCGCATAGCGCCTGCCCCCATACGGGCGCCGCGCACCCCCTTGCGCCTGCCCGCGCCAATTCCGAAACAGCGGAGTGCAGACAAAGGTCCTAGGCTATAGCGCGTGCAACGTCATACTCACATGACACATGGGCATCAACTGGCGATCACCCCTAGGGCGCGCACAAGAGAGAGAGGGTGCGCGACATTAGTGTGAAAGAGAGGGGGAGAGAGAGAGAGAGAGAGAGAAACAGAAAAGTGAAATACATATATATATATATATATAAATATATATATATATATATATATATATAAATAGAGCAGTGGTATACATTAGAGAGAGCGGCGTGCACCCCCACCCAACACGCCCGCCAAGAACTCGGCCACGTCGGCTTCTGCATCTGGGGGCTCATCGTCATCATCATGATCGTCTTTAGCATCATCAGGGCTTTGGTCCTGTAGAGGACGTGGCGCGGCACTTTCGGGGGGGTCGCCATCGGCATCGGGCTCGAAAAGACCCTCGTCGAAGAGCTCCCGACCCATCTGCTGCAAGTCAGAGTCAGGGTCGAGCCAGAGAGCCCGCAGCATGTCAGACGAGTCGGTCCGGAGCGTCCTGCCAGCGAGGGCAGCTTGGATCTTGCCCGACTCCCTGAGCTCATCCCAGCCCGCGTGCTTCTTCACATCAACCGCTGAGATCGGATTCAATGGCATCAGGTATTGCTTGTTCAGGTTCCTCGCCACGGATGCGTCCACGACCTTTCCGCAGTACGGCAGCTCAGTCAGCTTGGAATCCACCACGGGCTTCCTGCAACTGAGCTGGCGGGAGGAGTAGGGGCGATAGAGCGATGCTCGATTGGTCCGGGACCATTCGGGCAATGACGCACATTTGCGAGGCGGCCGACATTAGGGACGACCAACCTCACGTTGCAGAATTCAGGTCGCCAGCTAGGTGCGACCTGAAATCGCCGTTGTCACTTTCGCCCCCCCCCCCCGTCTCTGTCATCCTCTTCCTCCTCCTCCTCCCCCCCTCACCCCATCCCCTCATCACCATCCCCCTCCCCCTGCTTCCCCTCGCCCTCCAGCCCCTCGCCCGCTCCCAGCTGCCGCGCGCTACCCTGGAGACCGAGGCAACGCTGCCCAATTGGCTCTGATACCCCCTATCCACTTTCATTTCCTCCTGCTCAGCGCCCTCGGCCCCCCCCTGAACTTTCCACTCCGCCCCCCCCGCATCTGCGCGGGGGCGGCATCGCCCAAGCAAGCCCCCCTCTCGGATCAAAGTGGAGCGGAGGCTGCGGCGGAGTGCGAGCATGAACACGTGGCGCGCATGTTCGACGAGGCCAGCACTTGCGCCCATTGTAACAATGGGCGCAAGTGCTGGCCTCGTCGAACAGACCGAGAGCGCAGACCCTTCCGACCTCGTGCGATCGACCGACCGAGAGCGCAGCCCCGCGATCCAGCGACGGTGGAGGGGGAGGCTGGCACGGTGCACGAGGGCCCCTCGAGGTCTGCCTGGCGAGCCACCGTGGCCCTCGTCCGAGACACGTCGAGAACATCGAGCGAACGCGCGAATCGCCACCCCCGCCAGACCTGACCCCCACTGCCTGACCAGGGAATACGTCTTCTTCGCCTCGTCGGTAGGGTTCACAACGATCTGCACCATCAAGCAGCACTGCTTGCTCTGGCAAGCCGCGTTCACGGCCGTCATGTGCTCGCCTACCCCTCCCGATCGGCGAGACCGCCGACTGAGATGGTGGCAATCGTCGTCGTCGTCGTCGTCGTCGTAGTCCCCCTCCTCCTCCTCCTCCTCCTCCACCTCCACCTCCACCTCCGCCTCCACCTCCCCCTCCTCCTCCTCCTCCTCCCCCATCCTCCTCCTCCTCCTCCTCCTCCTCCTCCTCCTCCTCCTCCTCCTCCTCCTCCTCCTCCTCCATCCTCCTCCTCCGCCCCCATCGCCCCCGTCGCCGGGCCCGCGAGGGCCCCAGCTTTCGAGCCCGAGCCGAGGGGGCCGAAAATCCCAGGCCCCTTAAGGCCCGCCGCCTGCAGCCCGGAATAGCGGCCCACGGGCGCCAACCAACTGCAACGGGGAAATCCCGCGAGGACATTCGGGCAACCCGCGCGGGCGCTCTCTCGCACTGCGCATCTCACGACGCAACTCTCACGCCGTTTGCTCGCGATCGAGCGCGCCTATGCAATCGCATCCAAACGCTCGCTCGTTACCTCTCCCGCCCTGCGCTGCCCCCCATCCGCCCCCGCCGTTGATGGCAGACTGCAGGGCTGCGATCACCTCCCTCTTCCCATTCCAAACCCATCGGCGCGGCGAGGAGGGATAATACTAAGATTAAGAAGAAGAGCGCAGAGAGGCGGACCTGTCTGGTGGCGAGGTCTGGAGGGCGACCGCAGAAGGGCAGCGCAGACTGCGCAAATCAGTCATCGCCGCCGCCCGCCCTTGGAATGCCCTCCAGGGCCTTCCGTTCACCTCCCATGGAATGCCCCCCAGGGCCTTGAAGGGCATTCCATGGGCTTAAGCGCGCCAGCTTCCTCGCTGACCTGCGCTCGCGCGACTTCCGCCCGAACACCCAGGAGGAGGAGGGGGAGGAGGAGGAGGAGGAGGAGGAGGAGGAGGAGGAGGAGGAGGAGGAGGAGGAGAAGGAGGAGGAGGAGGAGGGGGGAGAGGAGGAGGAGGAGGACGAGGGGGCAGGGGGAGAGGACGAGGGCGAGGGCGAGGACGAGGAGGAGGAGGAGGAGGAGGCGGGGAATGGCTGGGGGGACAGGCGCAGGGCGAGGAGAGGCTGGCGGCAGGAGGCTGGGGCGCGGGAGGAAGGCGGTCGCGACTCATCGATCTTGGTCGCATTGTTTTGGGGGCGGAGCGGTAACTCCAGGTTCCGCTTCGCCCTGGTCAACCCGATGGCGGGCGAGGAGAGCTTGAGAATGGAGAGGGTCCGCCTCAAAGGCCGCGGGCTGCGGGGGGAGGGGGCGGAGGGCGAGAGGGCGGAGCGAGGATGAGGAATAATAGATGAAGAGGAGGGGAGGCGACAGGGCAGGCCCCAGGAACTTGTCGCATGACTGTCAAGGGCATAGGGTACTCTTTCATCTCTGGCACGGTCCTGGCACGGTCTGCACAAGCAACTGAAATTTCAACGTGACTGATAATTGCAGCGATGAGGCCACCGAGCATCCCTCATCACCATGAACGTGAGGCGAAAGCGCCCCCATCCCCCACCCCCCACGTTCTTCTTCAATACTATCTGGACGTTCTCGCACTCGTCGTCGTCAACCTCCTGCTTTGTCGTCTCGTCGCGCCACTGGGCGATTGTCTGGAGGATAGGCACTTTCTTGTCCTCCCCGCCCTCGTTCCCGATCTGGTCGCCGTCGGTCTTGCCTGGTTCAGCGCGGGCCTCCCCTCGCGCATCCCCCCTGCGACGCCATCCGCTGCACGTCGCCCGCCGCTTGGGGAACAGAACGCAATGCGAGCCCCCCCCCCCCCCCTCCCGAAGAAAGATCTGGGCACGGGCGCCCACATCGGGCCTCGCAGGGCCCCCCCAGAGCATTTGGATTTAGTGGAACGCCCCAAGGCCCCATCTGAGACGAACTGAGGCGTTGCGCGGTTGAGGCACCGTGGGTCACGAACGCAGATGCTACCTCCCTCATCCTCACCTCTTTTCCCTACCCCATCGTCGCCGCTGCCGCCATCGCCATCGCAACCATCAACGTCGTCCTCACCCTTCCTGCACCAACCCCCAAATAAGCCCCTGAGACCGCAGGCTCTGGATACTTCGCGCCCAACTCTCTCGAGACCACCAGCCAAGGGTTCGCAAGGAACTCTGCCGCGAGGCAGGCGGTAGCACGCTCTCGCTTCCAGGCGCCGATGGCATCCGCGACCAGCTCCAACACCTTGCCGCTGAGGAGGCACACGGCTGGTTGGAAGCTCACGGAGTCGATGGAGAACTTCTCGCACACCTCCCCTACCCCCTTTCCCCGAATCCCATTCCCACGGGGGCCGTGCAATCACCTGCCGTCGCAATCCACTTTCCACTCTCCAATTGCCGCCGTCATTCGCGGATCGGGCAGGGCTGAGCACGAAATAGGACAATCCCTGTTCGAGCCCCCATGCGTGCGCCAGCGCGATCACACCTCAACCCGCCCCGCCCACCTTATTGAACTGCTCGGCGCCGTGAGCATCTCGAAAGGCAGCCTCCAACTCCCGCAGGTTGGCGTTGAACTTAGCCACCTCGGCGAGCGAGGACCCGCCGTCCAGGTCAAGGAGAACCCTGAAGAACTCGAGCATCGCGCTGGAGAACGAGAGGTTGTGCGGGGGCGCCTGCGCTACCCACGCTCAAGAAAACACTGTGCACCCCCTCGCATCCCTCCCCCCCTGCACGCCCTCCATCCAAGTCCCTCGCCCGATGTCCCAACCCCTGCTCTGGCAACCTACCATCTCCCCCCCGCCAACGACCGGAACAAATGCGCATCCCCTGCGCTCTGCTCCATCCCTGGAGTCCATCATCACTTGGATCTGCTTCGGCGGCGAGACTCCCTGCTCGCCGTCGCACTTGCAGAACTCGGACATCGTGGACACGCAGGCCACCTACCAGAGCCAGAGGGAGGGGGCCGAGTTGGGCGACAGAGGCCGAGGAAGGTGGCCTCAGGAATCCATTCGCACCACGGACTTAAGATCCCCACGAGCACCACGTCCCCATGTCTCCAAGGTGACGTGCTCATGGGAATCCCAGGGCCGCGGCAACAATGGAAACCGAGAGGACCAGGGGGCGCGGGGCAGGAGGAGGAGGGGGAGGGGGCAAGGCTCTTCGCACACGGCTGATGTCCCAAATACTTTCGCTCCGGGCCCTCTCCTGCTGCCGCCCTTCCTCACCGCCTTCCCCCCCCTACCCCTGGCCCTTGCATGCTCCACTGCCGACGCGCTGCCTCGGGCAGCCTACCCCCCCCCCCCACCCCCCCGACTGCCCCATCCTCTCCACGGCCAACCTGGGAGCCACCGAAAGACACATCGCTCAGGGGTTCCTTCCAGGGCCGTTCGACTCAATGAGAAGATAGCCCCCTCATTCACAATGAGACGCGCCTGCAAAGAAGTGGCAGATATTGGGGATCGGACACAGGGCGGGCGGGGGAAGGACAAGCGGGCGGGCGGGCGGGCGGCGGAAGGACAGACGGGCACACTCGGACTGATAGCATCATTGCTCCCGCAGAGAAAACAAGAGAAGACAAACAACCACCATGGTACCGGACATGTACATGCAACAACACGGCAGTCCATCAAGTATGACCGTGAAACTCATCATGCCAATGGTGCTGCACAAGTGGAAGAGCAACCGTATCCTCAGGGCCAAGATCAGCTGGGCATTAACATTGAATGTAGTATTCAATTGCTCACACGCAGTGCCTTTCATGATATTCGGGAAGCTGGTCGCTGCACCTGATAAAGTCTGCAACGCGTTGCAGACGGTGTCATAGGCGGGCGGGTGCATCATCATCACGCACTCTATTGCTAGAGCAACCCAGGTCTCCCTCGCGTCCCGCTCTGACGCAAACGACCCCCCCTTCTCTGCCATCGCCCCCATGATCTTGGTCACCATAGCGCTGGTGTGCGTGGCCACCGACGGGTTGACCTGCACTTCCCGCCATCGAGCAAACCGCATGCATATGGCGCGCGCGACGAGGGGAGGAGTGGGATGCACGCAGAGAGAAAGACCAAGAGAGAGACTGGGAGACAGAGGGATTGGCGCATGAGGTACTATACACAGACATACAAGACATACACGCATCCACATCAGCACAAAAAGACATGTCCGCAACGAAGCACAAATGCAGAGCAGGAGAGAGAGAGAGAGAGAGAGAGAGAGAGAGAGAGACAGAGAGAGACAGGGAGAGAGAGATAGAGGGAAGTATAGAGCAGGATACAGATGGGGGGACGGATAAGGCAAGGAAGATGGGATGGGGGAATAGGGAGAGAGAGAGAGGGATGGAGAGAAGGAGCAAGAGCGTTGAGACCCAGCCCCCCATCTAGCTTCACACCCAGACATATTGCATGTTGCGCGCGTTGCGTCTTGCATGTGTTGCAGTGTGCTGTGTTGCGTGTTGCTGGATTGCATTGTGGTGTGGTGCATCGTGTTGTGTTGTGTTGTGCTGTGTTGCATGTTGTTATGTCATGTCTGTTGCTGCGTTGCGCTTTGATGCGTTGCATGTTGTTGCATGCGTCGGCGTTGCATTCTGCTGCGCTGCACTTTGAAGTAATGAATGTGGCTGTGTTGAGGTTTGATGTTGATGCGTTGCATTTTTATGCGTTGCAGTTTGCAGTGTCGCGTTTGGGGGCGATAGTCTGTTGCGTTGCATGTTGCGCTGCGTTGCATGTTACCAACAAGACCAACAAGGGCGGGCGGGGGAAGAAGCTCACAGATCAACGCGCACATGTGCCCTCGACGGCGCTTCCCCTTCACGCCGTCAGCGGCGTCATGAAGTTCTTCACATCCTTGCACATGGCCTCGGCTGCGGCCTGTGTGGCGCCCATCAGCTCGCGGCAGCAGCTCTCGCTGATGCCTCCCCCCCCCGTCCTCGCGCGGCTCCTCGGGCCTCAGGTTCAGCAGCTCGTACGCATCTGGATCACTCGGCCTGGCCGCGGAGGGGGCGGGCGGGCGGGCGGGGTGGGATAGCCGACACTACAGGCACCGCAGCCCGACATTCCGACATGACAAGCCGCCCCCGCACTCACACCCCCCGCTATGGCAGATCAGATGGACGACCTGTAGAGACCTCCTGGTGGACAGCCCAATGCAAAGCGGAATACGGCAGCGCGAATGACATGCACACATAAAGAAGAGCGAGGCAACGCCCTGCCTCGGCCTCAACTTTGCCTCGCCGTACAGCCACTGTTTGAAGCGCGCCTTGAGGGGCGACCAGCCCTTGACGTCCTTCTCCTGACCACGAACGGTCAGCTTCACCGGGGCGGACCTGCCCTACCATTACGTTGACAATTGGGGGATGCGAGAAGGGCAGGCTGGGGCAGATGGGGAAGGGGAGAAGGGGAAGCGCCCTGAAAGAAGGGAGAGCGGAGCGTGAGCTACTGGGGCGGCGGGGATGGCTGAGTAGAGGAAGGACAAGGGGAGGGGGGGCAGAGAGGAATGAAAGGGAGATGTGCTGACGCCCACTGCTTGTGCCGCCATCATCCCTCCTCCTTCCTGGCGCCCCCAACCCTTCTGCCCCTGCCCGTTCTCCGTGCTTCGCATGTCTCTCTGTAACGTCGACCCCCAGCCCTCTTGCCCGCTCCCCCTTCCCCCCCTCCTCACTGCCCGCCCCCCCTCCTCGCTGCCCCCCCTGCCTCGCTGCCTCTCCCTTCCCCCTCTTCTCACTGCCCTTTCCCCCCTCATCACTGCCCGCCCCCTGCCCACTCTCCCTCCCCCACCCCCCCCCCCCCCCCCCCCCTCGCTGCCCAGCACATGCATGCGCCCTCCCCGAAGCCCCCACCCTGCACAAGCCATGTACAATGCGATCTCTTTGGCAGCTTCGATCACCTTCTCGTGGCCCTTCCCAATCTGCTGCATGGTTGCAAGCCCCGCCTCCAGGTGTTTGAAGAAGTCAGCTCGCACCCCAGTGTGCTCGTCGGACTCAATGAGCGCCAAGGGCACTCGGGCCTGCTTCAGGACGGGGAGTTTTACCTTCTTCTGTTTGATCACGCCCTTGGCTGCCAAGGTGTTTTGTTCAGTAACAGCTTTCTTTTTCGCTTTGCTAACTTTGGCTAAGTGGCTCTGAACTTTCTCTTTCAGCTTCTCGGCAATTTTCTTTTTCTTCAGATCCCGCTTGGCTTGCGCCACCTCCTCCTTCTCCTCGTATTCCTCCAACATTCCAATAAGCCTCTCCTCCGTGACCACCTTGAGGAGCGGCAGTCCGCCTTGCAAGCTGCCCCGCCCGTCCCGTCATCGCCAACCTAGCCGCCCTCGTCATCCCCCCCCCCCCCCCCCCCTTCCCATCCCCCCACGCGCCCCCATTCTCCTCCACCCTCGCCCGTTCTCCATCCCCGCCCCACCATCCCAACCTCCTCGCTCACAGCTTGCCCCCCCCTCCTCCAGCCCGCCGCTCGCTCCCCCCCCCCATCCCCCTCCACCCCCTCCTCCTCCTCCTCCTCCTCCTCCTCGTCCTCCTCGTCGTCTCCTTCTCCTCTCCCTCCTCCTCCTCCTCATCCTCCTCCACCCCCCCCCCCCCCCCTCCTCCCCCTCATCCTCCCAATCCTCGCCCCACGAGGCCCGCGTGGCCTGGAAGGAGCGGGCATGTCCCCCACGGGGCGCCTGCCCGAGGGAAGGCCAGCAAACTGATGGGCACCACATACTCCAAGTACCCCCGCTTCAGGATCTGCGGTCGGCTTCGAGGGCGGGCCAACGTAATTCAACGCCGTGCGAGACTGGCGCGTCGACGCGACATGCACTGACACGCGTGAAAAGCACTGGGGCCATTATACGCAACAATCCACATCGCGTGAAGCAGCGCAATCGCTTGCCACGTGTTCATCCCCACCCCCTCCTCATTAACACGGCCCCCTCTCATGCCCCCCTCCCCCCTCTCCCCCCCCTCCCTTTCTTTCCCCCCATGCACTCCTCGACCCCGTGCTCATCCCTTGGCGGCGCCTTCATGGTCGTAGCCAAGATCTTGAACACGCGCGGGTGCATGGACGAGTCCATGCGGGGGTAGTCGACTTCTGATTGGGCGCGGCTATCAAGATGGTCAAACACCGACTGCCCGTTGGCCAGCTTCAGGGCGACGGACTCACGCCTGAAAGTATGGGTAGTCTCGTACGAGTTGATCGAAGGGAACCAGCCAGGCTTCCGAACCTCCCCTCCCCTGGAACAGCACTGCAAGCATACCACATGGGAGAACTACGAATGACAGGACAATGGCAACCACCCCACCCTCTCAACACACAATGTCGTTCCTTGCGCCCCCAGCACGCCCCGTCAAAGTGCAGGGCGCGCCCGCAGATGCCCTGCCGGATCCCGTCATTTACCGACACCTTCCGATCATGCCCCATTGTGCCCCCCCCCCCCCCCCCCACTTCAACATAATCATGGCGCTTCTTGGCGAAGGCGGTCTGTCCAAGAGTGTTCCAATCCCAACCATGCTTTCTATCCCTGCACGCGCCCCAGCCGATGCCGATCTGGTCCAGGGCCCGCAACTTCTCAATCACGGCTGTCGCCGTGAAATTCTCATTCACACGATTCCCCATTTCTTTGAGAAAGATGCAGCACCCTTTTGTAATTGTACGTCTGTATATTTTGCAGTGAGGCCAACCACGCTCCATGCTCCTGCCCTCCCCTCTCGTGCAACTCCCCCCGCACCTCCTGGGAAACGCCCCAGGCAATGCAGCACCTGGCAGATGCAACAGCATGCCCCCCACTCCTCCAGAGACTCCTTTTCCTCGTTGGTCTCTGGGCCACCCCGCAGCCCAGCCCTATGAATAAATGCGCATGCAGAGTTGCCCATTTCATCGGCCCTCCTCTCGGCCCCATCCCCCTTATGCTTCACTACCTTTCTCGCCGCGCTCTCTCGCCACCCCCATCCCGATTCTCATCCTGCCCCTCGCTCTCGCGACATCCGCACTGGTCATCGTTCGCCTCTGCGCCGCTACTTGGCTCCACCCCCATTCCCCCCCTCCTCTGCACGTTGCGATTCTGCTGTTTCTTGTCGGCCTCCCAGGCCGCCTTCACCCCCTGGGCCAACGTGGCGCCGTGCAGCGATAAGAAGAAGTCCTGTCCCGTAGGCTTGGGCGGCGGAGGGCGGGAGGGCAGAGGCAGGAGGGCGCGCGACCCACTCACAGGGAGGGGGGGCAGCGTTGCTCGAACGTGGATGGTGCAAGCGAGCGAACATGCACACCGCGCACCCCGTGCAAACAGCGAGTCCCCCCCCCGATCTCCTCCTTCGCAGGGTCATTGTGCCGAACTAGCCAAGCTGGCCCTTTCAGCTCCCACAATAGCCCAACTGATTCAATACTTTCTTTCCGAGCTTTAATCGATGCCACATCACCGCGGTCATTGTGCTCATGACGAGCCTGCCCTCCCTGCGCTTGCTCGCCGGATGAGGGGGGTTCGGAAGCGGGGTGGGCAGGGCTGGATGGGGGTTCGGAAACAGAGGCGGCAGGCGAGGCTGGATGGGGGTTCGGAAGCGGAGGTGGGCAGGGAAGCGGCGGGCGAGGAGGGGGGGCAGGGTCGGGGACGGCGCAGCAGGCAGGCTGGCCGAGGAAGGATGGGGATGAGAGCGCAGCGGGTGCGCGAGCAGCAAAGCGCACGAGGGGCAATGGATGAGGGCGGGAGGGCGGGGCTGTTGCAAGCAAGAATGCGCACAAAGACTAAGGCAGGCGTGTCCGATTGCCAGGGGCTTGAGAAAAGCACCCAGAGAAAGTAGTTCACATGGTGAGGACGAGCATTGCTGCTGGGGCGTGCTCGCACTGTCGCTCTGCCCCCCCCCTGCCTCCTCCTGGGGCGCCCTCCCGTTCGCGAGGAGATCATCGCGCCGATTGTCATGGGTCACGGGCCGCGCCCCTTCCTCAACTAGGAGAGCAGGCCAGACCGCCCCCCCTCCCCCCGTCCCCACGATCGTAAACTCACCGTTGCACAAGAATTTCACGTGTTTATCAGGTATGTCCATGAACTCATCGTCGATCTTCTTTTGGTATTCCAACATTGTCAGACCGTCGCCGTACCTGTCCTGGGCGGGGCGGCTCTCGCGGGCAGACAACGGCATGTCAAGCAGATCTCCCCTCTGGGCGTCCATCCTCACCCTTCTCCACACCCCTCTCCAGCTGATGCCTCCGCCCCAATTCCTCAGCGCACTTCCTCGTGCCCCACAGGGCCCATGAAACTCGCCATGCCCTTGGCATCGTTGGCCTACTATTCGCTATGCCCGTCTCTGCCGCTCATCAAGAATGCTTCATTCTCAGCTGCCCCATTCTTTCTTCCCGTCACTCTCGCCTCTCCACCCCCCCCCCCCGTCTCCCCCCGATAGTTTCCGCCCCTGTCTCAGCCAGCGTCGCCGCAATGGCGCCCCACCGCGCCTGTTCCGATTGCGTCAGAAGCGGGTTTCGCACGGGGCCCATTTCGGACAATTCGCAGTCGCAATGCGCTAACACTCACCAGCTCGACGCGCCGCGAAACCGAACGCAATGTGCCCCGCCGCAAACGCTATGTCGCCATCAACGGCTCTATGCGGCACGCGCGGTAAACAGCGCGACCTGGCCGCGCAAACGCGCGCGCAAACCATGCGCGCGCGTCGCGCCGAGCCAATCAACGCGCGAAACAAAGCGTCCGCAACGCACGCCGCAACAAACTCGCCCACGCAAACACACGGACAGCACGCGCATGCACACAGGAAAAAAAACTGAACGCGCAAAAAAAAAAACGCGCTACATCACGCCGGGCGGCCGCGAAAACCGAGGCCGCCATAGAGCTCCTTCGATGGCCCTTGTGGGCCAAGACAGCACCATAGAAGGGCCTCTATGGGGGGCCCTGGGCTGCATCGAACTCCTTCTATGGCGGCTCGCTTCCCGCCCCAAGCCCATCGAATGCGTTCGATGCCGCGGTCGCTCCGGGTTCATTATGTATATGGTCTCCCGGGGCTGCGGGCGAGGTTCGGCATCGAACCAGTTCGATGGGCCCCTCAGCAGGCCACGTATCAGCATCGAAGTAGTTCGATGGCGCGCCCCCTGGTCGCGCAGACCGCCTCGCCATCGAAGTACTTCGACGGGGCCATGCTACCCCCTCACCATCGAAGTAGTTCGACGTCCTCCCCCCCCCCCCCCCAGTGCGCCATCGAAGCAGTTCGACGGCGGACCACGCACGGCGGCCACCATCGGACATCTTCGATGGCGCACCGAGGGGAGGCACCATCGAACATCCTCGATGGCGGCGTCGCCGCCCCGCCCCGCCATGGACAAGGCCCACGCGGGCCCGACGGGGAGGGGGCATAGAACACGCTCGACAGCGGGCCCCCATACGCTGGTCTACAGCGCACACGCGGGAAGATGCATTCAGAATTCCAGCCTCCTCGGGCAGACGGAAATGTTTCGTTTGCGACGGGGGCGGGCGGTGCAAGCGCAAACTCATGGAGGCCAGCGCCCAGCGTTTTTGCCTCGCGGGCTCCGCCGACGCGGCTACGTGCGCCGCACGCGGCGACGTAAGACTCACTCGCCATCCGCCCCCTGCGACATGAGAATGCGTCGCCCCCCCCACGCGCACACCTCGCGCATTCTCTCTCTGCCCTGCCTGGCCAGGCGCAGCGCGGCGACTGCTGGCTCCTGCACGGTCTCGTATGCTTCGTCTTCGCCCACGTGCGCCGCCATGTCGAAGGATCGCTGGGCGAACGGCCTCGCGCGGGGGCGGCGGGCGATGTTGGCAAGGGCGCGAGAGGGAGGGGGTCCACAACGATAACGAACGTCGACACAAAGATGGGGCGCACTGCGGAGGGGAACGCGATGGACGGCGATCGCCGCCAGTAGAAGAAGCAACACCCACAGGGCCACACTCGCGGACATGCCCACGAACGCGAGGATGATGAGGTGGAGCGGGAAGATCGGCAAAAAGGTTTGATGCAAGGGCGCTGAAAGGCGAGCCCTGGGAAGCAGGACGATGGGCAAGAGGGGGGGGGGGCGCGCGACGAAGCAGAGGAAGAGTTTCGGGGATGAGGGGGAAGGCCGGGCGCACCCTGGAATAAGGAGGCCACGCGCCCACCGAGCATCCGTCCGAGCTCCCTCATCCTCATCCACAACCCTATCGCGCCTCACCTTCTCCCTTCATCCCCCCCCCCTCTTCTTCCGCCTCCGCACCCCCCCTCCTCCACGATTTCGATCCCCCTGGCCGCGCCTCCTGACCCCCCGCAATGTGATATTACTCCTTCCCCTACCCTTCTCCTCCCCGCATGCCTCGCCCCGCCCGTCGCCCCGCGCATCTTCAATCACATTGCCACTGCGCCCATCCGCCACAGTCGCTCACCTCCTGGCCCTCGGACTTCCTCCTCCTCTTGGCCCTCGCCATCCCCTTCCCCCCCCCCGCGCTCCCCCCCCCAGCCCCCCCTTTCCCCGTCCCCCGCAGATGCGAGGCTCAAGAAGACGAGTGCAACTGCGAGCCCCAAGTCTCGGAGAGGTCAGCCAAGCAGAAGCGAACGAAGACGGTGCAAGATGGCGGCAGAGCAGAAGAGCGAGGCAAATGATGCGCGGAGAGCTTCGCCAGGCCTGAGCAGCTCGCCCTCCTGGCAGACGATGGCTGGGCACCCCTCGGCGCCTGCGCAACACATCGTTCATTTATTTCAAGCAAGTACGGAAGAAGGCCCTTGGACTGAAAGGCAATTCCACGGCACACTGGGTCCTGCACAGGCCCTGACGTGTCCTAGGTGCGCACGATGCATCCATGATTCATGCAATGCGACATTAGCGGTTCATTCGGGGGTGGGGCGCCCCATCTCACCCCCACAGCGCATGGCAATGCACTCTATGGGCGGCTGCAATGACACCATGCCGCGCCAGTTGGCAAGCAGAGAAGCCAAGAGAAAACGGGTCCTGCACATGTTGCCAGATGTACACATAAGCCCATATGATAGCAATGGTGATGTCCAGGGGCACGCTGTACACGCACCAGACACAACACAAACCACATTGTCGAACGTTAACCATCGCGAGATGCCGCTGCCCCCCTTAAGGGGTGGCCACTCTCGCCCTTCACGCCTGCATCCCCCAGCGTCAGCACCGCCGACGCGGCGGGCAAACGAATTCGTCGAAGTCGCCAGGCACGCCGCCATAGTCATCGAGGCGCGCGGCGCAACAATTGTGCCATATACATTAGCAGCGCATGCACCTGTAATACATAACCGTCGGGTCCGTGTCGTCTGGTAGTGGCTTTCCCTGTGGTATGAGGACTAGTCTGCAATGGGCGCATGTCCCATCTTTCTTTGGGTCGAGAGGCCCCTGGTGAATCGCTGCATTAGCTTTCAGCCGCAAGAGAAGGAGCCACCCGTCGACGGTGTATCTCTCGCCCCTCGGCGCCCTCCCCTGGTAAAGGCCCGTGTCATGTACGATGAAGTCAAGGTTGTCGTAAGTGCCCACGGGCTGCAGGAACGGCGCCAAGGCGATGATCCTGTCCTTCTCGTCCAGGCGCATCGGGCGGGCCTCCTTGATCTCTGGCTTGGTCCAAACCAGGAACAGGACACGACCATCGGGCAACGCGACCAAGCTGGCCGCCCCCTTCACCAGAGGCCTTCCCTTCCGCTCCAGGGCCATCGCCTCCGCGGCGCGAATCTCCTCCATGCGCGCGCGGACCAGGTCGACGTGCTCGGGGAGAATGGCCCCGAGGGGCGCCCCAGGCGCTGGGGCCCCCTCTGGGCCTCCATCTTCGAACTCAGCGCCCGATTCGCAGTCCACGTCGCCGCCGTGGCCGTGGGCGGCGTCGCCCCCGTCGTCACTGCCGCCGCCCGCGTCGCCGCCGCCGACGTCGGGCGGCGGCGCGCCGTCGGGCCCCAACTCGACGTCCGCGGGGCGGGGCGCGAGGTCGCCGCCCGCCCCCGACTCGTCGCCAGAGCCGCCGCCGCACTCGGAGCATTCGCCCTCCTCCTCCATCATCTCGCCGAGCAGCTCTTCCAGCGCTGCATCTGCATCTGCGTATTCTTCGTCATCGCATGAGTCCTCGTCGCCCTCGCCCCCTTCGCCAGGTGCGCCGTCGGGGCCCGCCTCCGCCTTCGCCGCCTTCGCCGCCGCAGCCCGTGCAGCCCGCTTTCGAGGCGAAATGTCCATGGGCGCCTCGTCATCGTCGTCGTAGATCGCGACTTGCAAGGACACCCAATCGACATGACCCGACCACAACCGCATGGGCGCCAAGCGTTTGGCGGAGGCGGCGGGCCCCCTGAACTCGGATACCACTTCAACCAGAGGCCGCAGGCGGACTGGCATGTCTAAGTAGAACCGCCATTCGCCCCCTTCTCGGCGGAGCGTACCCATTGCCGCTGTGACCTTCCGCTTGTAGGACCAGCACTGGAGGAACGCGCTGCGGTCGCCTGCGCCAGGCGCATCAAGAGTGAACAACACGTCCATGAACTCGGGCTTCATGTCTGCAATTGGGGCCGCGTACATGCCCGCCACATGCAGGGCAATGCGGCGCCGCCGCCTGGCCCGCGCGGCCCGCGCGGCAGCAGCCTCGGCAGCCGACAGGGGCATCGGCGGAGGCGGGGGCCCTGGGGGGGCGCCCGCCAGCGGCGGCGCGGCGGCCACCTCAGCCACCTCTGTCACCTCTGTCACATCTGCGTCCGCCAGCGCCTCGGCATCGAACCTGTCCTGGTACCCTGGCGACTTCATGAAGTCCAGGACGGCGGCGTGAATCGCGACGCGCCCCTCGGGCGCAATGGGCGTACCGAGCTTGATGCGCAGCCTGTCCGAGCACAGCGGGGTGTGCATGTTCGGGGCGGCGCTGGCCATGCGTTGGATGATGGAGTTCGCGCCTTCGATGTCCTGGGTGTCGTGGGGCAGCTGCAACCTCCACATCAACAGCCACAAGTTCAGCGCAGGGTCGCAAGTGCCGTCAGCCGCCATATGGCGCCAAGCGCCCCTGAAGTGCTCCCTCACTTTGAGGGCGACGTCGCTGCTGGCGGTCACCAAGCCCCCCTCATCGGCGCCCAAGAGGTTCTGGGCGAACGCCCGTCGAAAGCCGAGCGTCTCCGCGGCCACGTCGTCTTGCGGGGCCTCGGTGACATTCAGGAGAGACAGCGGGCAAGCCTCCGTCCGCCGCAACACCCGCGCATCCCAGCCAGCCATAGCGCGCAGCACGAGGCTCACGATCAGGAGCCTCGCCGAAGGGAAGGCGGGCACGGGGATGACGTGCCAGATGTTCGCCCATGCGCCCAGGTCCGCTCCGTGCCCAAGTAGCTGCTCGAGCTCCCTGGAGACCTCGCCGCTCTTCCTGCAGACGAGAAGCGACAGCGGTGTTGGGCCGAGGTATGCATCTGGCGCAGCATTGGCGGCGAGCTGGTCGTGCTCCTTCTTCCGCTTCTGCGCCCAGAAGAAATACTTTGTCAGCGGCTGCTTGGCGATGAAGGAGATCTCGATCGCCGCGCGCCAGAAGCGATCGTTCGTGCACTCCACAGAAGTCCTCCTGTAATTCTTCTGCTTCTTCTGGAACTCCTTGTCCTCGTCGTCTCCAGGCTTAGCGCGCCTGCGGCGCTTCGGAGGCGGCGCATCCTCGTCGTCGCTGTCGCGACCTGCGAGGAAGATGCCGATCGCCCTGCTGAACACGCTGCCGATGCAATCCGCTGCAGCGACGAGCTTCTCCTCCACGGCTGCGATTGAACCCCATCGGCCACGCAGGGGGCGGCCAGGGAGTTCTCTGAACAGCCTGGCGGGCGCTGGGTCTGGGTCGTACTCCTCGAGAGCCGCTTGGCGCAGGCGCGCTGGCATCCCAGTCGAACGCCAGACATTCGCTACGGTGGCGACCGACGGCCAGTACCTCTTTCGCCCGCCATCGAGCGCGCCCCCCCAGGACCACGCTTCCATGACGCACAGCAGGTCCTTCACGATAAGGTGGACTTGGTGGTGCAGGCAGAACACTGCCATCACCGCGACATCGGACACCCCGTGGACGTCGCCCAAGATGCGCTTCAGCATGCCAGCGTTATCAGGGCCCGCGTCGACGCCAAACGTGTAGAGCGCAAGGCGTGGCTTCTCCTTTCTCGGACGTGCTGTCGCGTCCAGCCACGTCGGGCACCCGAGCGACATGAAATGGTGCAGGCAGTGGTTGTACGTCTCCGCGCCGCTGTTCTCCACGCACCTGGCCAAGTCTGCGACCGTGGACAGGACTTCAACGGACGGGGCAGCAGTCTCTGGCCTGATAGGCAGGGACTGCGGGGCGAGCACACGTTCTGTATAACATTTGGCGCTGTGGACCACGGCGACGTGGACCTTGGCCTTCCCGATGGCCTCCTGGTTCGTTGCGTCGCACTTGATCAGGTAGCAGTCGAAGGCGTTGGTCGGGTCGGATGCGCCACTGCTGCGGCCGTGAAACTCCCGCGCACGCAGGGCTTTCGCTGCGGACAATCTGCGTTCGAATTGAAGGACAGGGTGGCATGACTTGATCGAGCCAGGCTCGCCGACACCCGTGATCATCTGCGCGGTTGTCAGGGCCCCTGCGTGCGCAGTGTTCCTCCGCGCGGCTAAAGTGCACCCTGCGAGCGCAGGCGCGTTCCTCCCATGGCGGAAGCAGCTCCTGGCCACAAGGGCGGCGTAGTCCTTACGCAATGCCGCATTGTCCTCCTCGAGCTTCGCCAGGCGCCCCATGTGCTTGGCACGACTGCGACGTAATCGTCTCTGGCCGTCCTTCAGTTCGACGATTGTCGCGTCTCGCTTCTCTAGCAGGGCTACCAAGTCGTGTTTGTCCAACTGCGCATAGTCGGGCGCAACCTGGACCAGCGCATCCGCGCCCCTTCTGGCACGCACCGCAGGCACGATGCTGCCATCACTGGCGCCCGCGGCGCCCACTCCAGCAATAATCGGAACCATCGGCAGACGCTCCCTGCCTGTGTACTGTCTGCGCTTTGGCACTTGTGGCGCAGGGCCCATCATGCCATATATGGAATCCATGTCTCGACTAGAGTATGCGGTACCAGTGAACTGCTGCAACACCATCGGTAGCAAGTCGACGTCGAAGGAGGCGTCGCTCATGCGCAGGTTGGCGGCGTCCGATCTCTCCCGCACCACTGCGGTCAAGTATCGTTTGATATTGTCTCGCAGCCCATGGCGCGACAGCGGTCCACGTTCGTCGGGCTGGTAGTTGATGAGCTTCAGGACAAGGTCTACAATTTTCATGGTCTTAACGCGCCCATTGTACACATCAGCAACCATGCGATTATCGACCAGGAACTCAGCAATGAGAGACTTCCTGGCGTCCAGCGACATAACCTGGGCATTGCATGTTTTCAGTGCGGTACGTACTGACCTTTACGCATGCCGAATGCCGCAATTTCGTATACGGCGCAATGCACACAACTCAATACTGTGACATGTTCTATGGCAAACTGCATCCGCACAGTCGAATCGATACCCTTCCTTCAGTTATCCCTGGCTCTCGCTTCATCATCCCTCCTCATCCTCCTCCGCCTCCTCCTCCTCCGCCTCCTCCTCCTCCGCCTCCCCCTCCTCCCTCTCCTCTGCCCCTCGCCCGCCCTCTCATCCCCGCCATCCCCCCTTTCCCTCTCCCCCCCTCGCCCCCGCGAGGGGCCGCAGGGGCGGGCCAGCGGGCGGGGGTTAGAGCGGAGGTGGGCACGATGGGGTAAAAGGAAGAGGATGGGCAAGGTAGGAAGAAATGGCAAGGGGAAAGAAATGGCCTCAAGGAGGTGGGGGCGGTGGGGGCGGCCAGAGGCGGGGCGCCGGGCCTGGCGGTGGAGCGGCGGAGGGAAAGGGGGGTAGGCAAAGGAAGAAACGGGGAGGGCCCTGCCAATGCGGCCCTCGGAGGCAGCCTCGGATCGCCTCGGGGCCCGAGGACTCCTCGACCAAGATGAAGACGCAGCCCTACAGCTGCAGGACCTCCCCTCGCCGCCAGAGCCAATAGAAGGAAGGGCGGCCCGAAAGGTCAACGTAGGTCGAAGGCGAATCAAGAGATGCTGCCACGCACTAGTCGCCAATCAATTGGCCCATTGGCCGCGTGCGCAGCAGAGACAAGGAGACAAGGACGAGGAGCAGAACGCTTGGATTGGCAGTGCGGTGACGACCTCAGCGGCGCTTGCCCCCGCGCCAACCTGCTCCCGCCGCCCGCCCCGAACCCGCCCGCCCCGCGACCCTGCCCGCCGCCGCCCGCCCGGCCCGCCCCCCATCCCCTTCCCCCCCCCCACCCGTCAGGGCGGGGCCCCCCAGCCCGAGCGCACCATTCAATATATCAGGAAAGCCGCTCCAGCAGCGGCGGCGACGGGTAGCAGAGCGCGCCGCCCAATATATCAGGAAAGCCGCTCCAGCAGCGGCGGCGACGGGTCGCTGGCCTTCTCCTGGCGGGATGCTCGCGGCGCAAGACAGAGGGCAACGGGCTAGGGGGCTAGGATGGAGCTGGGGTGGCGAGGGCCTTCGGGGCATCGACGGAGACTCAGAAACGGGAGTGGAGGAGGGGGGCCTCGGGGAAGGTGGGCAAGGGGCAGAGGGTGACGACGACGAGGATTAGAGGTAGCATCACACAGCTGCGGAGGATAACACCGGCACTCGGAGGGAGATGAAGAGGGAAAGGGAAACACATATATGTATATATATGCATATACATATATTTATATATATATAGAGAGAGCTGAGTATGATTATGATTATGATGATGTTGTTGTTGACGACGATGGTGATTATGATGATGAGGATGATGATGATAATGATAATGAGCACGACGATGACGATGACGATGGCAAGGATGACGATGATGATGACGAGGATGATGGTGATGGTGATGATGATGATGAAATGCTGATGATGATGGTGGTGATGATGATGATAATGATGATGGTGGTGGTCATGATGATGGTGATGATGATGCTGATGATGATGATGGTGATGATGCTCATGACGATGATGGTAATGATTATGATGATGATGATGCTGCTGATGATGATGATGATGATGATGAAACGCTCATGACAGCGGGGAGAGAGAGAGAGAGAGGGGGGGGAGAAAGAGATAGAGAGAGAGAAAAGAAAGAGAGAGAGAGAGAGAGAGAGAGGAAAAAAACAAAGAGAGAGAGGAGGGAGGCGGAGGACCAACCATTTGCACGATTAAAGGGCCCGTAGCAATCTTGCCTCAAGGGAAAGAGTAGGAGGGGGGCCAATAGTTAACTAACCAACAAAAGGGCCGAGTCTGGAGTTGGGGGCGGCACCGACGTTCCCTTGGCACCCACTACCCTTCGTTTCGCTAGCTTTGATTCTCGAACCTATGGGCACTCTCCTCGATGTGAAGTTCGAGCAGAACTTTGCGCGTATCGTACCAGTGCAAACATCATGACAAGTATGACACTCAATGAGATGTACGAGACACATGGCAGCCATCAGACCCATGGCGGATAAGGAGGTTTGCATTGGATGATAATTGAAGACACTACCGGATAGGGCAGTAAGACACCGTCTCCATCAATCGCACAATCCTTACTTAACTTAGTGCCTGTCGGCCTCGCTATTGATCAATCGATCTCATTATTGATATGTCACTGTATCTCGATCTGCTCATCACTCCCACCAGCGCCCGATACGGATAGGAATCGTTGCGCCCCTCCCAGTCGCAGATGTCACGGCCCTCACAGAAGGCTGGGGAAACCCGCGCCAAAACCGCCCGGCTTCGAGGCCTCTTCTAACTTGGCGCCATCATGATAAGCAGTCAAGGCGTCGGGAGGGGCACGAAGAGGGGGAGACCTTGGACTGGGGAAGAGGCGAAGGCGGGAGGGCCGCAAGGAGCTGGGCGGGAGGTAGCGCAGGGGCGATGGCAGGGGGAGGAGGAGGCGGGAAGCCAGCTAGTGGCCGGTGGGCGGCGGGAGGGGCAGGGCCCCACTCCTCTTCTCCTACCGCGGCGGCTTTTCTGAACGCAGGCATGAAAGAGCCACTCAATATATCAGGAAAGCTGCTGGAGCAGCAGCGGCGGCGACGGGGCGCCGCACGCGCCCTTAAAATTGCGCTCGCCCCAACGGGCAAACCTGAAACTGCAGCGCGGGGGCGGCCCCTCCTCCCCCCGCGAACAAGACGCGCAGATGGGAGAAGGAGAGGGAATGCGCGCCATGGACAGGCAGTCGGCACCCGCGACAGCGCGCGACGAGGAATGCAACGGAGGACACAAACGCACCAAAGCGAAATCACGTGCACGGGAACGGAACGGGGTGACATGCCACGACGCGGCGAAACAACACACACGCATGCGATATCTGCCACAATGCTCGAACGCCAAGATGAGGCCACGCGAGAAGAGAACGCTCCCCCACCACCGCTGCCCGTCGGCACCCCCCCCCCTGGGGATGCGACGATTAGAGGGCGCAGATCGCTCACGTGGGCAGGTGCCTTGCGCGAGCTCGCGTCCTGCGCGACTATGCGCGCGCCGCTGGTGACTCGTGACCTCGCCGCCTCACCGGGTGACTCACCGCATGAGACAGACGCACGCATCCTGTCTCCATATCATTCCCTTTCTCCCCTTTGTCCCTATCTCCATCCGCCTTCCTGCCTCCTGCGCCTGCGCCCCGATACCTGAAGCCCCCCCTCCGCCCCCTCCAACTGTCTCCCACCTTGCATTCACGCTCCAGCAGCGCAAACCTACGAAGCCGTCGCGCGGCGCTTGCTGCGGCGCTGGCCGCCAGCGCTCGCGCCGCCGCCCCCGCCCCCGCTGGCCCCGGTGGCCACCTGCTTATCCACGAAGGCCACTCCTATGGTGGGCGGGGGCGGAGACGGCCGACGCCTCGGCTCAAGCGGGATGTGCGCGCCGTGCTCCGTGGCCGCGCCGTCGAACACAAACTCCTTCATCCCGCGAAGCGGGTATGCGTGGTCTGCAATGCAGAACCACCCGCAGTCCCTCTTCGACATGCGCACGGGCCCACCGTTGAACGTCAGGTGCGTGAGCGACATGTCGGTCTCGTCCTCCCCCGTTTCCCTCTGCGCCCTCCTTCCCTATGTCGCCTGAGCCCCCTGCCCGCCCGTCCTCCTCGCCCGCCCCCCGCCCTCCTGCACCCCCATCCTACTCCTCCTCGTGCTCGCCCTCCCCATCCTCCGTCTCGCCCTCCTCCTTTGCCCCCCTCATCCTCATCCTCCTTCTCGCCCCTCATTCCTCACCCTCCTCACCCTCATCATATCCGCCCTCGTTGCCTGCTCACCCTCCAGGGGGCGGTGGAAGAGGAGGGGGGAAGGGGGAGGGCGAGGAGGGGGCGGAGGAAGAGGAGAAGGGAGGAGGATGGGGACATGCGACCCCCCCCCCCCCAGGCCAGCCTGCCAGGAGAAGGCGAGGCACATGAGGAGGAGGAGCAGTAGGAGGAGAAGGTGGAGGAGGAGGAGGAACACGCAGGAGGAGGAGGGACAGGGGGACAAGGCAAACCCTCAGGCTTTACCTGCGATGCTGACACACGCCCTAACGCCCAGAGCTCCCTCCGCGGGCTACGCCGCCGCTGCTCTCAACGACCCCGCTTAGTCACGCATCCATTATGCAATCGCTCCATGCCGTGCCACCCATCCCCCCATGGCCCGCCTTGCGCAGCACGCAGTACTCGCACTTGACGCAGCCGATGGTATTACAGTCCTGATCAAGTCCGTCCAATTGCTATTCCACAACACCCCGTTCCCAACAACGTCCCTTACTGATCGCACCCCTCTCCTCCAACATATTGCATGCTCCTCCTTCCGTGCCATGTTGCCGTCGTCCGTGCCCTTCCCACCCCTCGCCATCCCCCCCGATTCTTCCTCTCCCCCCCTGACCCTGTCCATTACGACTCCAAGTCCAGTGCCCTCCCAGCCTCTCCCCGCGTTCGATATCAAGAAGCCCCGTCCATCCCCGTCTCCCGCGACAGCCGCGACAGCCTCATCCGCCTATCCTCCGTCGCCCCGCCGCCCGTGGGGCCCTCGCACAGGATCGCGCAGGACGGCGCGTGCAGCTCGCGGGCGACGGCTGGCGGAGGCGGGCGCTGCCCCCCCTTCTCCTCCGGCCACGGGGCTGCGGACATGTAGTCGACGCCCGCGAAGCAGGTGACCGGCCTCGGACCGACCCCGCCTCCTCCCTGACAACTCCCACCTCATCCTCGGGCCCCTGGGGCGCCTGCCCTCCTCGGAAGGGAGACGCGCAAGGGAGGAGTGGCTCGGGTGGAAATCAGACGCCGCGGGGAGATAAGGGGAAAGCGGAAGAACGCAAGGAGGAGGGTGAGAGGGCAGGGAGAGACGTCGAAACGTCGGGAAGGGGAGGGCGCGCGAGAGGACGAAGTGACGAGGGCGGGGGGGCGAAGCGCGGGGGGGGAGTGATCGGAGTGAGCGAGGTGGGAGGATGGGGGGGCTTTGTCGCCCCGTTCGCCGCCGCTGGGCGCGGCACTGCCCCCCCCCTTCCCCACATCCCCCTCGCCGCCCCCATTCGCTGCCTGCCCCCTCGATCGGTCGATCGGTCACATGCCGATCGGAGCAGGCATCTGGGCCGAAGAACCTGCGCGCGAACTCGGGCAGGGCGGGATCTGGAACATGTCCATTGGGAAGGGCCTGCCAGGTCGGGGGCACCGCCACCCCCTCAGCCCCTTCTCACCCCAGTCCGATATCAGTGCAAATACATCCGCGGGTAGCTCCCACCTTCCTCTCATTCACCCTTCGCACATGGACGCGCACTCCGCTCTCGCCCTCTCTCCGCCATCGGACATCGCCACGTGTTTTCATACATATATATATATATGTAGATATTATGTATACACACAATAGTGAATATCTGCATCGATTCCCCTCCCTCGACTCGACCGTCTGCCGCGCTGCGCGCGCGTGTGCAGCCACGCTACACATACGCACACATATGCATACACACATGTACGTATGCGAGTATGCACTGTTCCCTCCATTGCTCACTATATATGGTTGTGCATGTGACCCCCTCGTACCTATCTGCCTGAATATGCGCATGCACTCACGCACCACCACGTGCGTGTGTGTATATATATATATATATACACTAGTCATATATATATATATATGTCCTATGTCCACGCACATGTATACACATATGTCCATATATGTATATGCGTGTAGATGTAGATCCCCCCCTCCCTATCCTTCCCCCCCCCCCTCTGCGCCCCTGCGCCCCCGCCCAACTCTGGCGAGAGCATGGCTGGGCGGGGGGGGCGGGGGGCGGAGAGTCGAGGCGGGGCGGGGGCGGGGGTGGGCCAGCAATGGGGGAACAGGAAGAAACGCACACCTTGGGGCCCGACTTCACGACGCAGCCGTCGTCGTCGAACTCCTTGGGGTGGCGGTCGTACATCTTCCAGAGCTCGCCAATCCGGGCGTGGCCCAGGATCGAGTTGGCCCACGGGGCAAGGATCTCGGGGGGCGCGCCGCACGAGGGAGCAGAGGCCCGCCCAATTGCCCATCCCGCCCCACATTCCCCGTCCCCCGTCGGCGCCCCCTTACCCCTCTCATCCCCCAATCCTCATCCCTGGCCCCATCTCTCATCCACTGGATGAGTCATCCAGAAGCCTCTCGCGGTCTCTCCGCTCATCCGGCCACCCAATCACCCCCTCTCGGCATCCCGCCCACAGCGGCTTCATCCGACCTCCCCGTCCCCTCCATGACTCCATGACTTCTGCCCCTGCACCTCCCCGCCCGCCCCCCCCCCGACGTCTGTTCCGCGCCCCGCCCCCAGGCGCCTCAGTGTGCTTGTAGAGGTTCCCGAACCTGTTCTTGCCCACGCCGACGATACTGCCTGGAAGGGGGCGGGCGGGGGCGCGGATGGGCGAGCACGAGCAGGCGAGGATGGATGGGCCGCGATTGTCGGAGAGAGAAGTGGGACAGGCGCAACGGAGATGAGAGGGATAAGATAAAGCAGGGAAGAGGAGGAGGAGGAGGAGGAGGAGGAGGAGGAGGAGGATGTCCGAGGAGGGAGCGAGGGGAGGAGGGAGGGCGGGCGAGGAGAAGGGGAAAAGGAAGGATGAGCGCAGGTATGAGACAGAAGTGACAGAAGTGGAGGAGGAAGCGGAGGACCACGCAGTGGACCAAGCAGCATGTTACGGACCCCAGCGGACCCCAAGTGCAAGTCCCTACCAGCCCAAACTTCAGGGGTGAAGTCTGCGCCCACCCCCGCCCGCCCGCCCTCCCAGCGCATCAGCCTTGGTGCTGGGGGCGCACGTGCTTGTCGTCGAAGCCGCCGTTCTTGAGGGCCAGCTCGACCGTGTCCCTAGAGGCATTATCGCCCTAGTCTTTCCCGCGACGCCCCCCACCTCCCCCCCCCCTGCCTCTGCTACCGACCCCCTGCCCATCGTTCTAACCCAACGTCCCATGGCGGCGCGGCGGCGCCACGCCCAGGCCCCCTTTCTCCGCAGACCCCCCTGCCCCCCCCCCCCCCCCCCCCCCAGGAGCGCAATCCGAGCCCCGAGAATTCCTCCCCCCTCCCCCAGCGTGAGACCACTAGGAAAAGCCCCTCTGCCCCCTGCTCTTGTCTGGCCCGCGGGGGCGGAGAGGCGGAGAGGGCGCGAAGAGGGAGGCGGCTGCGACGATCATGGCGACGAAGAACACACCGAATAACGCGATGGCGATGCGACGACGGCGACGACGACGGCGATGATGACGTTGGGGACGAGGGGGGGAAGAGGTGGAGGATGATCGAGATGCCGCGATCCCCGGAGGTGCCCCCAATGTTCCCCCGCCCCCCTATCCTTGGCCCATGCCCCCATCCGACTCCCATCTCCCTCAACCGTCGTCGAGACCCCCCCCGCGCGTTCCCTCTCCGATTTCTAGGCAGGCGCCCGAGTCGCCCGAGGATGTGATGCACCCGCTTCATGTCCCCATTGGCCCAGCCGCAGTAAAACTCCACGCGCGCGCGGCCGGACTGGCCGGAACCCTCGGGGCCCTCAGCCTGACAGCGCGGCATGGGGAGGGCGCGCGGCGGCAATTGGACAGCGGTCGTCAAAGCAGGGCGCAACGGGGCCGGCGGGAGGAGGAGGAGAAGGCGGAGGAGGAGGAGGGGGAATGGGGGAAAAGGGAAGAGGGGGGGGAGCAGGCTGAGGATGAGGATGGGGGTGGAGGAGGGATCGGAAGAAGACCTACAGGATAATGCAAGGGGGGGTATGAGCGGCGAAGGGAATGGCCAGGCATCCAGCGCTGAGGGAGGCGAGATCGAATCGAGTCTGCCCCCCTCCCCCTCCTCCTCCGCCGCCTCCTCCTCCTCCTCCGCCCCCTCCCCCCTCCCCCACCTCCCCCTCCTCCTCGTCATCGTCGTCATCGCCATTGACATTGTCATATTCGTTATCGCGGTACCGTGGTCGTCATCGTCGCATTCGTCGTCGCCACCATCATCACCACTACTATCATCGTCACCATCATCATGACCAGAACCACCATCATCACCATCATCATCATCATCCGCATCATCACCCCTACCATCATCATAATCATCATCATCATCATCATCATCATCATCGTCAGCATCATCGTCATCATCCGCATCATCTCATCATCATCCCCATCACGCCCACCGCCCCCCCCCCCCCCCCCTTCTGCCCCCCATCCCTCCCCCTCCTCCAGCGGCGCCCAATCCCCAGCGGCCTTGAAAGAGATCGTGAAAGGGCACGGGTTCGCCACCGACCGTCGCGAGCGGACGGCGTTGGGCACCCTGCACCTGCGCCCCCCCCCCCCCCCCCCCCCCCCCCTCCGTCGAGACCTTGCACATGTCGCACGAGTACTCCTGAGAGGGCCCGTCAACTCAGTCAACTCCCGACTCGCCGCTCCACCCTGATCTGATAAGATCCTTCCCCTGCCTCCTCCTCCTCCTTCCCCTTCTCCTCCTCCTCCTCCTCCCCCTCCTTCCCCTTCTCCTCCTCCTACCCAGAGGGTCTTGACACTCCGAAAATGCTTAAGCCTTAAGCACTGGGTCAACCCTTGAGCATTTTGTCCGGGAGACTACAACAACCGCGCCGGGAGAGCCCCCAAATGCTTAAGAAAACGCATCCCGCGGGCGCTATTTTTTGATTTACTGTCACGCGCGAGCGATATTTTTTCAATGCGCGCGCGCGCGTTTCTTTGGAATTTTCGCGGGCGCGTCGCGGCTTTGCGACGCGCGCGCGCCTTTATTTTGCAAGTTTCACGCGCGCGCGCTTTTTTGTTAGTCCGCGCGCCCAAGTCGCAATGCATTTTTAATGCTCAGCGCGAGTTTTCACGCGATCAGGGGATAAACCAGCGCGCGCATCGCTGCGTTTCAACGCAAACGTGTTGTTTTTGTTTGTCCGCGCGCCGTATTCGCGCAAATTTTCGCGCGTGCAATCTGATATTCCAATGCGCGCGCGCTGTTGGTGTTTCTGTTTGCGCGCGCGCATCGCGGCTTCGCAACGCAAGCGCGTTTGTTCTTGCCCGCGCGTCGCATTCGCGCGAATTTTTGGCGCGCGCAATTGGATATTCCTCAAATGCGGTCGCGTCGTTTGCATTTCATTTTTCACGCGCGCGCGCGGCTTCGCAACGCAAGCGCGCCGTGGCTGTGGCTCGCGCGCCGTATTCTCGCGACGTTTCGAGCGTGCAACTGGACATTTCACTGCGCGCGCTGTTCGCGTTCAGATTTTCGCATGGGCAAGAAGCGGCTTACGCTGACTTACGCTATCTAACGCCTGTTTGGCGCCACCCGCCCGGAGGTCAAACGTTGAGTCTGGGCGGTCCAAACGCATTCGGAGAGCGCCGCGGCTGGATTCGATGTGAGCTTCTGGTCAGAACACGCCTCGCGGGCTTTTGCCCTGGGTTTTCAATTTTCTGGAATGAGCGGAGCTCGGCGGCGTTTGTTTCCTCCCGAGAGGGCAGCCCAAGGTGTAATATTATAGTTTGCTGTGTCAGAGCGACGGTGCCAGGGTTGTTTTTGTTGCGCGTGTGCAAACAGCCCCACCGATGCCCGTGCACTCGCGAGCGCAGGCGTTGACGCAGCCGAGGTTTTCTCAAGGGGCGGGGGGGCCTCATTTCTGAGGGCGGGGAGCCTCGAGGATTTGTCAAGTTTCTCGGGGTGGAGGCTTCCCGTTTCTGGGCGGGTGGCCTCGCGAGAAGTCGGTGGCGGCTTTGACGCGAACAGTGGAAAGTTAAAAGTCGGCGAAGCATCGCTGCTGCCGCGCGCGCGCCTTGGGATTGAAAATTCACAATTGACGGTTTTCATTCGTTCAGCTTCGCATTTTCTTTTTTGGGCGCTCTGGGTCTCCATTTATTTTGGGCGGTGGCCTCTCGTTTCTGGGGGCGGGGTTCTCGCGGTGTTTTTTTTTCTCGACGACGCGCGTGCGGAAATTGCAGCTGCGGCTGCTGCGCGGCGCAGTTGCAGGACGCACAGCTACCTGCGGTTGTAGCTGTATGTTGGAGACCCGGGCTTTTCAAGCCTGAGTTCCCAATCCTCGTGCGTCGGCGTTGGACGCACCTCGCTGTTGTAAACCTCTCCTTAGTGAAAACGGCCTGGGACCGAAACCGACGGACCTGGACCCGCAAAAATGACGGCCTCGACGCCCTCTCGCGAACCGAAAACGGCCAATTCCTCAATCGACGTGTCAGGGTAGGAGGTCTAGCCACTCCCGAGTGCAAGGGGAAAACGCGAGTCGCACGTATAGCTGCAGTAAGCTATGCGCGACCGCGACTGGATAATATTTGGGAGAGGGGAGGCTCGGAGCAAGGCGGTTTGAGACATTGGGAGTTCGAAGTCAGCTCAAAATATGTCCTCGGGCCCTTTCCAGACTCAAAACGCACCAGTTTGTCGCGCTGCTTTCGGCCGTAACGACGAGGGGCCCCTCCGCAGGCCAAGTGTAGAGGCCTCCTAGATGGGGTCGGAGTAGATGGGGCCGAAGTATCGCACCGCATCGCCAATGCATCGCCGATGCATCGGCGATGCATCGGCGATGCACTGGCGATGCACCTGCGATGTCGGCGATGCTTTGGCGCCATTGACGCGGCGAAAGTCGGGCTCCGAATCGAGCGGCATCGCCGACGCATCGGCGATGCGGCGCGATTATTCGACCACAGCTGCTCCGACCCCATCTGGGAGGCCTAGAAATTGTCAGTGTCTCCCTCCGCTGAGAGGCGGACTGCGAGTCGGCGGCTGTCCGCGTCGGCGGCCGCGTCGGCCAGCCGCGTCGGCGCGCATTCGGAGCGCCCGCTTCGGGGCTCTCCTCGGACACGTTGGACTCGAGGGCCCCAGCGTGCAGGAGCGGGAGGCGGAGGCTCGAGGAGGAGCGGGGGCCGAGGTTTTCCATGGCAGTAGGCTCGGCCCTCGAGCTCAAACAAAAACGCGCACACAAACGCTTGCAGGTCCGGACTCGTCGGACTCGAGGGCCCCAGCGCGCAGGAGCGGGACGCGGAGGCTCGAGGAGGAGCGGAAGCAGAGGTTTTCCATAGCAGTGAGCTCGGCCCTCGAGCTCAAACAAAAACACGCGCACAAACGCTTGCAGGTCCGAGCAGGCTGGCCCGATCTTCCCTGGCCGACATCACACGTTCGGCTCAGCCGACGTCTCGGTCGGCGGGAGGTCGCCGTCTATCTCGGCGAAGATCCGCTCCGCCAACGAGGAAGTCGAAGGGGGGGCGAGCGAGGGGGGGAAGGGGCGAGGAGGGATGACGAGGATGAGGAGGAGGAAGAGGCGAAGGCCTCCTCGACCAAGTCAGCAGTAGCCTGGGCGATATCGCGCACCGCCCGCTCGATCTCTCGCACCGCCTCCTCGAAGGAAAACGTGTTTTAGGTCCGTTTACTCCTCTTCCTCTTGTTCCCTCCCCTTCCGCTCCAACTTGCGGTATCTCACGGTGCCTCGCGGCCTCGCCCTCGGGGGGTCCTCATCTTTTGGATCGCGTTTCTGGGGCTGGACCTTCCCCTGGCCCCTGGAACTCGACGTCGCCGCGACGTTCTGAGTCTGCACGGCACCAGTGGGAAGACCAAAAGGTACCGATACCGCTGACCCTCTGACCTCTCCAGGGGTGCGTTCTGACCAGAATTTCGAAGCGAATCCAGCCGAGACAACGGGGAATCTCCAGGAGACCCGAGAAGGACAAAGGGCGCCGTGGTAGCGGCATCGGTACCCTTTCCTCGTAATCCACGTCGGTCATCGAGGGCGAGTCATATATGACGGTCACGACGTTTTGCACATCATCAGGGGGAATCTGCTGACTCATCGGCCCAGGGCTTCTGCTTCGCCCGCGGTCCATATGGGCCGAGTCCCCCACCCTGCCGACCCAACATAGGCTCGAACCAGAAGGGGAGGGGGAAGGCGGGCGGAGGGGAAAGGACGAAAGAGGGAGGGAGGCACGGAGGAGGAGGAGGAGGAGGAGCAGGAGGAGGAGGAGGGGGAGGAGGGAATGGAACGGACACTTCAGCGGACAAGACAATGCAAATCAGCATGGGCGCGCCACGGGATACGACCCAGCCCTCGAACCCCGAGGTGGACCCGAGGGCCCAGAAAGGGGGCAAGGGAAGAGGAGGATCCGCAGGCATAACCACGCCAACCTGCGAGCCGTAGGATTTAAACTCATTGGCGTTGGTTCCTGACACCGCGGGAATCGTTCAACCATGAATGATCGCCTGTTTCCCGGGCCACCGGCGGCGTTCAACCTTGAACGCCCTTGCGTTGCTTTCTGCTTGCATGCCCTCTCTCTCTCTCTGTCATTGTCTCTCCCTTCCCTTCCGTTATCCCTTCCCCCCCTCTTCTCCATTCCCTCAACGTCCTCTTTTTTTCGCGTTCCCCCCCCTCTCGTTTACCCTTGCCTTTCATCCCCTCCCCCCCCTTTCCTCCCATTCCCTTTCCCTGAGATCCTGACGTCTCACTCTTTGCCAGGTTTCAGGCCCCAGGGCCATCGCAGATCGAGCTGGCTCGAGAAATGACGCAGAAAGATGGGGTCTAGGGCTCCGGCTGAAAATTTTCAGGATGTTTCGGAGCTCTGGGCCCCTTTCCTCCCGCGGGGCGGGCGCGCGCGCCAGGGGCGGGCAAGCGCGCGCGGGGGGCAGGCAAGCACGCGCGGGGGGCGGGCAAGAAAGCAGTGCACGGGCAAGCGCGCGCGGGGGGCGGGCAAGAAAGCAGCGACTTGACGACCTTGCGCTATCTTATGCTATCTCACGCTAGCTGTCGAGCCTGTCAGGCGGTCCGCCAGACCCTATGCAGCTTCTGCACCGGCGTTCGAAGCGCTCGAAGCGGACCCGAATCTCGCTGTTCAGGGATCCCCTGCCAAAGCTTACCTCCCCCTTCTCTTCGTATTCTTCATCCTCCTCAAGGGCGCCCAGCTTCGCGCTCTCGCGCCACCCCCAGGGGCGAAGAAACGAATGACGAAGAGGCGTAGCCGAGCCGCGAACCGCGAATAAGTTGCCCCTCCTCCTCGGCCCCCTCTTTCGAGTCGGAAAAACTACAAACATTATCTTTCGGAGGTCGCCGCGGATTTCTCGCGTCGGCGCCAGGCTCCGTTGGCGGCGCCTTCGACGCCACCATTGACGCCGATCCAAGAAATCTGCGCGGGCCTCCGAAAGGTATGTTTATGTAATTGTTGTTGTTATTCAATTTTCTGATGGCCGAGATCAGTCTGCCATCCAGCGCGCGCAACTGTCAACTACAGTCAGGGAATGGCACGACCTCGCTGTTCTCAACATTATGCCCACCATGTCCTCATCTCCGAAGCAGTGAAAAAACGGGGATTGCTGCGATCGTCGAGCGCATCAAGTATTAGGTGGTGAAACTGGTGCATCTTTGGGATGTGGGACCACATTAGAAGATCGTCACTTTCCCTGCTCATTTCACTGAACATGTACAAGAACGTGTGTGATGCATGATACAATCGAGGCAACTCGGCATCCGTGAAAAAAAAAACGGTCAGCTGATTTGATCACGTGAAAATACTCTGCAAGACCCCAAAGACACGAGCTCAACACTCCAGCTTGCCGCTTATCATCATTGCGGCATTTTCTGGAGAACTCTAGAGACGCATCCGCTAGCCATGCAATCAACACTGGGCTCCGGGCTGCTTTCGTCCTGAAATGCACGGGGGCACCTCTCTTATCGCGCTGAAGGGCTGCCTTTGTAAACTTTCTGCACGAACACGTCAACTTGTGGTTCGAACACCATTTCTTGAACCTTAAAAACAAATCGAACAATGCCGCGGACATTGGGGCGTCATTGGGCAGCGCAGTGGCGCCCTCCACAGGCCCTAACTTGTCATATGTCCGGTGTTCCGCCAGAAACCATAAAGCGCATCCGATCACCACCCAAGCAATTCCAAGGTTCACGATGTGCATGGAATCTCCGCGCGTCCTCTCCAGTCTCCACCCTGGGATTTTGTCAGCACGGACTTCTGATCACATAACTTGTCGTACGCTTCGCGGGGCAGGGTGGTCGCGCGCCAGGGCGCGCTTGGGCCCCAATCCCAGTGCGCAAATGTCTCCAAGGATGCCTCCAAGGTTTTGCTTGCCCAATCCCGGCGGCAACAGAAATTATTGCGGTAACCCCTGGGAAGGCGCGCCCGCGAATGCAATGCCCCCTTACGCTATCTTACGCTATCTCACGCCACCGCGTCGGTTGACGACGGTGGCCGAGCGTGAGATACCGCGAGAAGGCATGGCGCACAGGCGCGCCGTTTGAATCATCCTGTAAATGCAAAGCTGCAGCTGCAACCCATGATGCGCGTTTTCTTTCCTCCCTACCTTCTCCTCCTCTCCCTCCTCCTCCCTCCCTCCTTCCCCACGGCTTCGTGCCCCCCTTGAGGGGGGGCGGCGGCGCGGGCGCGGCCCAACTCACGCTATCTTACGGCATCTTACGGCCTCGCCCTCAGGAGGGCAACGACGAGGAGGGCGGGGAGGGCAAGAAGGTGGTGGAGGTGGAGGAAGAAGATGAGAGGGAGGGGGAGGATGGGGGCCATGCCTTCCCACCCTGGGTTGCCTGCTGGCGTTGCATTGCAGGCCTGGCGCGGGCCTCCACATAAAAGTTTCGGTGGACCATTCCCAGTCCCCCCGATACTCACTGAACAGTCCCACATAGCCTCCAGCTATATGCTGGTTCTTGGCAAGCTCTGCGCGGCGGCTGCGACTCGGCCACGGCTTGCCCGTGTGATCTGTGGGAGGGTATCGCCCTGCGGTAAGCCATGACAGTGACCACACAAGTACAGCGTATAATTCTTCATCAGTTTTTCCTTTTATGAGGTATTCGTCTGGCACGATCGTGAACAAGAACTTGGAAAACAATGTGTCTGACCTGCTCGTTGTGCTACCCCAGGCAATATTCAATATTTTGTCTCTGGAAATGTGTTGGCCCTTGTCTGCGTGGACCCCGAGTGGGATGCATTTTTTCGGGTCGTGATGGTGCGTTTTGAATCCAGGATGTTCTTTTACCCAGGGCTTGTCCCATTCATGCTTCCAGAACTCCTCTAGAGAATCGGCGTCGCCACCAACGAGCATATATTCGAAAGCCTCGGGACCTGCATCATATATAGCTCCAAAGACTTCATGTGGATATAGGATGGTGTGCTTCCGCACACACTCACCATGATCCTTGTCCTTCTTAAACGTAATATCAACATCAATAGGATCTAAAGAAATTGCCCGAGTTTCACACCATTTGATGAGGTCCCGTTGGCAGTTTGAAGGGTGCTCGCCATGCGCACCCAAAGAGGCCCATCTCGAAGTGGCGTCTTGGTGATCGCCGTAATCGCTTAAAACATCTTGGGCAATTGCTTGGGCCTCCGCAGCCGACAGTCGCCCGCTGCAGTATTTATCCAGCAGGCGGCGCCCAATCTTGGTGCCCTGATTGAAAATCCAAAAACTGTTCGGGTTCGGGGGGAAGGGTAATTGAATTTTTCTGACAACCGCGATTCCCCCAGGCCCTCCCAGGCCCCTAACTTCGCGCCCTCGATAGGCCGCCCTGGGGAAGTGGGGCTATCTTCGCGCCCCAGGCGGTGACCGCGCTAACCCCCCTCCCTCAGTTTTCAATCGGGCGATCCTCCGGGAACACTTTCGCGGGCGGATGCAGCGCAGCAGCGGGGGCAGCCGAATCGCGGCGTCGCGCCGCTTCTTGCCGGAGGGCTGCTAGCCTCTGGACCGACTTGAGCATGTCGGCTGCTGGAGACCCCGAATTTAACTTAAGTCAAGGACAAAGCCAAAAGGGCGGGCGAGCGGAATGCGAGAGAGAAAGGAAACCGTGGAGGGGGGAAGAGAGGAGGAGAGAAAGGGAGGGAGGATGGGGGGGAAGGGATGGGGAGGGAGGAGAGGACGGGAGGAGGAGGGGGAGGTAGAAAGGACGATTCACGTTCGGAGCAGCGACAAAAATGTAAATTCAATTCGGCCCCTGCCATGCACATGCCAGCTTCGCCGGCCTCTGATATAGCTTTCCAGCTATATACATCGCTATCGCAAGCCGACGCGTCCCGACGTGGATGCGGAACAGGAAGGGATGAGGGTGATGATACACATCGGTCGCAAGATGTAGGTAGAATAATTAAGTAGGAAGGCGCTTGAAATAGATTGCGGTCTGGAAATCCAGAAACACTTGCTTTCAACGACCAGCGAGTAAGGGGTCGGAATAATAATAATAACAATAATAATATGGATGAGGATAGAGAGAAGGCAGAGGAGGAGAGGTGACGCTATCTTACGCTATCTGACGCGCCCTCGTGGAGGTAGAGGCGGATGTTGAACGGGAGGAGAGAAGGATGAGGATGAGGAATAAGAGGAAGAAGAGAGGGATGAGGGGGAGGAGGAGGCAGAGGAGGATAATTTACGCTATCTTACGCTATCTGACGCGCCCTCGTGGAGGTAGAGGCGGATGCGGAACGGGAGGAGAGAAGGATGAGGATGAGGAATAAGAGGAAGAAGAGAGGGATGAGGGCGAGGAGGAGGCAGAGGAGGAGAGCTGACGCTATCGTACGCTAGCTGACGCGCCCCCCTCGAGGTAGAGGTAGATTTGGAACAGGAGGAGAGAAGGAGGATGAGGATGATGAATATGAGGAGGACGAGAGGGATGAGGGCGGGGAGGAATCAGAGGAGGAGAGATGACGCTATCTTACGCTATCTGACGCGCCCACCCTTCATGTAGAGGTGGATGCGAAACAGGAGGAGAGGGTGGACGAGGACGAGGATGAATAGGAGGAAGACATGGATGATGGTGAGGAGGAGGCAGAGGAGGAGGAGGAGTGGATGACGAGGACGAAGAGGAGGTCTGGGGCAGGAAACGCGACAGGAGCCTGAACAGCGACGAGCCAGCTCCCAAAGCAGAGCATAAAGTTCAGGACGATAATTTTTTTTGTTTTTTTTTTATAAAAACTACATAAAACATAACCTTCGAACGCGCGTTTCTCGAGAAGCCTCTAGAGGCTAATTTCGGGCCGCGGGGCCATCAAACATTGAGCTACGAAAGTTATGTTTCTGCAGTTGTTGGCGTTCTTCGCCGTCCGAGCTTGTGCCTACGTCGCCACCGCGACCGCAGCCTGCTCCTGGCCCGCGCCCGCGGCGGTCTCCGCGGCGGGCTGCGCGGCGGGCTGCTCGGACGGCGCCTCGCTCTTCGTCGGGCCCTGGACCGAGCGCGGGAATCGGGCGTTGCTAGAAGTACCCCTGGTCCAAGGTGCCCCCAGGGTTCTCGGGGTGGCACAGGCGGCATCCAGGGCACCCCTCACGAGGCCCAGAGGGCCCCAGGGGCTCCAAAATGCTGCGACGAGCTGGGGGAATCTTGGGCCAGGGACGCTTCTAGCAACACCCGAGGGAAGGAGGGAGGAGAGGGGGCTCCTCCTCCTCCTCCTCCTCCTCCTCCTCCTGCTCCTCTCATTCCTCTCGTCCTCCTCCTCCCCTCGTCCCTCCTCCACGCTCCTCCTCCTCCTCCTTCACCTCTTCCTCCCAGTTTCCGTCGGTGGCTCAGGCTCTGATGGCAGCTTGCGCTTCTTGATCCTCGGCATGTCGTCGGCCGTCGCAATGTGGTCGACCGCCCTCTTGGCCCGCTCCCGGAAGGTCTCGATCGTCGAGTTGGGCAGCTCCGCATTGCTGGCGTCGCTGACGAGGCCCATGAAGCTCTCCTTCGACGCCGATAGGTCAGTCTGCAGCACCTGCAGCTGCTCGCAGAACGCGTCCTGGAACGGCTTCGCCTTGATCTTGAAGGTCACCTCAGAAATGATGTCCGTGTATGTCTTCGTCAGCGCCCCCCATTTCTGAACGTAATCTTCAGGCGTCGTAGAGGCGTTCCCCACGCTGGTGCGCGAGGTGCGGCCGCGGCCCTTGCCGCTGCAGCCAGGCTGTCCACGCCTGCTGCCGCGGCCGCGTGCTGCCACGCCTGCAGCATCCGGCAACGCTGGCGCACCTAGAGTTGCCATCCCTGTCGTGGTCTGGTCGAAGAGGGATTCCAAGTTGCGCGCCATCTCCAGTGCCACTTGGCCACCCAAGGCCCCGGTCCAGTGGATCGTCTGCGTGTGTTCCTTGATATATGTATATGTCTCCTTCGTGCTGAGATGCCGCTTGCACTCAACCATCGTCAGGTCGCCAGGGAAATCTGGATGGTAGCGGGCCCTTCCATTGGCGAAGCTGCTGCGCTTCACGAGCTCCTCCACTTTCTCGGCAGGTAGCTCCTGGAGCAGCTGTGTGCGTGTGGCCCACCCTTTGACGTCCTCGTGTTGTTCCGCTTTGCGTTCCACTACAGTTTCGGTTGCTTCCATCTTGCCTACGTCGCCTCCGCGCGCCAAGAAGAGTTTGAAGATCTCTGATTTGTGGCTCTTCGAGTCGCCAGCCTCTCGAGATGGTTTCGCACGCAAACAACTCTTGCTCCTCGTACGCCTCCTCCTCCTCCTGCTTCCTCCTCCCTCATCCTCCTTTTTTCCCCTTCCTTCTCCTCCCCATTCCCCCCGGAACCATCATCCGTCAGAGGCTGACGCCATCTTACGGTTTCTCACGGTATCTTACTGAACACCCATATGCACGATGTGTACGCATACATATAACGTTAGGTTTGTAGTGTGGGAGCAGCACGCATACACATATATGTATATACACCATCGTGAGGTATAGTGCGTATGTCTGTTGGAGGTCAGCATTACAGTTCAGCAGACATGCTTTGTACATCGTATAAGTAAATATAGTTGTGTGTGCACGTGTCAGTAGGGGTTGCAAAAGATGTGTCTTACGCTATCTTACGGTATCTAACGGTAGCGTGTGCAGTTTGGCGGACGTATATGCCATTGTGTTTACATATGTACACAATGACACATGCATATAGTTGTACACATACATCGATACACGCAGGTGTACCATATACGATTTCTTACGATGTTTTCTGCAAGCGTTTGAAGTTTCACATAAGGCTTTGCACATACATGAATATGTGCATGCACTTGCACACACTCATGTACATGTACACAAGTATGCATTCATACACACGTACGCATATACACACATATATATGAATATGAATGTAACGCATGTGTATAGGTGTACAATGGTGGAGCATGCGTCTTACGCTATCTTACGGTATCTAATGATAGCGCGTACATGTCCATAGAAACGTAGTACATACACATCTTTAACGACATGTAGATATGTATAGTTAATGTGTGTGCGTGTGCATGCCCATATACTTACGTATATCACAGAAAGTGTAACTTACGCTATCTTACGGTATCTGATGCTAGAGTGCGTTGTGGAATTGGGTTCGGACGTGGCATTGATCGAACCAGCTGCCTGCTTCCATTTCTCCGCCAGCAACGGAGGGCACTCCTTGGACTCCGTCTTGCGCTTCATGCACGCGTACAACATGGCCCGATGGGCTTTGTCGAGGCCGCCGTGGGCGCTCACGATTGCTCTCTGCAGGTCGGCGCTGCACACGGTGCCATCGGGCTGCCTCGGAACTACAAGCTTGAAGGCACCCGCGCCCACAGCTTCGGCATCACCAGCACGCGGCTCACTGCTGTTGTCAGGCTGCGGCGTGCCGGTCTTGGGAAGGGCTGGCCCCCGGGCTCGGCGACTGCAAATCCGACAAGTGAACGCCTTTACCTCTGCCCGGGCGACGGTCGATCTTCGCGCTGTCCTTGCCCTCGCTGCCGTTGCCCTTGCCGAGCTGGGCGCCCCTGCCAGGCGCGGTGCCGTCGTTGCCATTGCCGAGCTGGGGGCCCTTGGCGAGCGTGGTGTTGTCGTTGCCCTTGCCGAGCTGGGCGCCCTTGCCAGGCGCGGCGTTGTCGTTGCCCTTGCCGAGCTGGGCCTGGCCGCTGCTGGAGGTCGCCGTGTCCGAGGCGGCCGCGCAGGCGGCGGCGCCTGCGGCCGTGGCGGCGCTGCCCGCGGCGGCCTGCTCCGTCTTGCAGCCCTCCTCCTTCTTCACCTTCAGCATGAGCTGCACGCGCCGCCTCAGCTCAGCCAGCTTACTCTCGACGCTGTCCTGACTCATGTCCTTGCCGCCCTGAGGTCCACCCTGTGGCTGCGCAGCCTGATCAGGCGGAGCAACGCCAGGCTCTGGTTTCACTGCAACTGCAGCTGGGGTCATCCTGATCTTGCCGCGGTAGTCCACCATCACCTAGAAGCTCATCGTCATCATCATCACCGCCATCATACAGTCGAGGCGTTGACCTAAGGAACCCTAAATAAGGAACGAGGCCCCTTCTTCCCAATAAGTTCAACCTCGATTTCCTATGGGAAACCGGAGGAAAACCCGAGGCAAACGTTGACCCAATCAAGGAACACCGAACCACTCCCCAACGAAAAGGGTTCCTTCTTCAGCGCCCCGACTGCAATCATCATCAGCATCACCATCATCGCCAACACCATCGTCATCATTATCATCATTGCCGCCACCACCGCCATCATCATCAGCATCAGCATCATCGCCAACAGCATCGCCATTATTATCGCCATCGCCACAACCATCACCACCATCATTCACCTTCCCCTCGGCGTCCCTGCAGAAGACCATCCGGGCCCGCCCTGGAGCCGCCGTGGCCAACTTCTTTGAAGAAGGAGGTTGCTGGGCTTGACAACCTCTCGAGCACAAAGGTTGAAATGCAAGTGCTATCTAGGGGGCGTTTAGGTGGGTCGCGGGGCGGGTCGAAGGGGCGGGTCGAAGGTCGCGGGGCCGGTCGGCGATAAGCCACTCACCCATGGATGGCGCATAGACCGTTCGGGCACCCTCACTCTGATCTTCAGCTTGAGATTCAGAACTCACGGTAACTCACGGTAACTTACGCCCATTCTGCAAGTCAGAACCCACGGCTAACGGCCTCCAGTGTTCCACAAGTGAGAAACTATAAAGCAATTCGCAGTAAATCACGGCCCCTTTTGCCCAAGCACCTGCTATCCATGGCAGTCGAGCGTGGGAAATCTGCAACTCACGGCAACTCACGGTAACTCACGGCCTCATTTGCCCCTCATTGGGAGCACCATACGTCGACATGCAACGTTCGAGCGCGGAAGACCTGCAACGCATGGCAATCCAGCGTGGGAAGCCTGCAACTCACGGCAAATTACGGTAACTTACGGCGAGAGCCTTGGAAGGATCCAACTGGAAAATTGCAAATCACCCTTTCTCACATGCGTTCATGCCTGGGGTAGACGCAACTTACGGCAACTTACGCTAACTTACGGCACCTAGGGTGTTTGACCAATTTGCTGTGGCGTTTAATCTGCACCAAATTTAGAATTGCCAAACACTGCATTACACTACATTATGCTATCTTACGCTATCTTACGCTTGATTACGCTATCTTACGCTATCTTACGCCGGGGGCGGGCCCCCCTCACGCCATCTGACGCTAACTTACGCTAACTTACGCTATCTTACGCCGGGGAGGGGGGGGGTACACCACTTCTACTCCTCTCCCCCATCATCGCCGTTATCCTCCGGCTGCGTTTCTCGCCTCCCAGGCCCGCGAGCGGCCGGGAGAAGGGCAGCGGGGGACCCGGGGGCCCGGGCACCGATGTTCAGGGACGCGGAAGGCGCAGGCATTCTGCCAGGCCCGATCTCTCCTCGTAGTTTTCGGCTGGGCGCAGCTCGAAAAAACTTGGCCGAGGCGACCCTTGGGGGAGCTGCCCCAGCTGGACAGGCGGCGCGGCGCGCCACCGGGGAGCAAGCCTTTAAATTCTAGCGCGCCCTCGAGCGGCCAGCGAACTGCATCCTAAAAACAACGTAACATTGAACGTTCGGACGTTGTTTGCGCGGGTTTCATGCGTCGGCAGCGCCCGCCCCTAGCACACGGCACGCTTCGCGCGTCATGCGAGCTCGGGGCGGCCCAGCGCCGAACGCAGGGCAACCCGCGCGGACAACGTCCGATCATTCATGTTTATATGGTTTCTTTCTGAAAAAAACTGCGCGCAGCACAGGAGTCTCTCGACAATGCCGATTGCCTGGAGGCGGAAGGTGGGAGGAGGACATAATCTGCTCTACCATCTCCCCCCTCGCTCCATTCCTCTTCATTGCACCTCTCATCCTGGTCGGGGATTGGTAACTCACGGTAACTCGCGGTATCTTACGCCCGCGCAGGCGATGAGGGGGAAGGCGAGGATGATGAAAATATGAAAGGGGAAGGTGAATGAGAGAGGAGGTGTGCAGTTTAACGACATTTGTTGACGTTGAATATTCATATATATATATATATACGTATATATGCACATCTAGATATGTTTTATTCAAATGCACATTCACACATGAATGCATGTATCTATATACACAGGTGCATCTATTTGCGTATTTATATGCGCACGTATACAGTGCAGAAGTACAACCTTACGATATCTTACGGCATCTAACGTAAGCGCGTGCAGCGTCTCATACATGTCGATGAGATTGTTGTATATGTATACGTGTATACATCTATAGGTGCGTCGGTGTATGTGTATGTAAGTTACATGCAGCCAGTATTACGCGATCTTCCAGTATATAAGGGTAGCGCGTGCAGTTGTTCAGAAAGGTCAATTGTGTGCACAAGTCTACGCATACATACCTACGTACATACATGTGCGCATGTGTTTATACATGTAATGTATTGTTTACGCACCTTACGCTATCTTACTGTATCTAATGGTAGCGCGTGCAGTTTCCCAGCAAGGTTTTGAACATACACCCATCGATATGCACATGCGTGCATGGAACTACTCATATGTTACATACACACATACACATGCATACATATGCGGATGTACATGCAAGTTGCAGGCAGCTCATCTTACGCTATATTACGGTACCTAATGGTAGCGCGTGCAGTTTCCCATAAACATGGTGCACCTACACACGCATTCATGTGCATATATAGATATACGCGTATGTAAATATGAATTTGTATACATAAATATGCATACACATATGCACATACATTGATGCGTACCTGTACATGCACATGTAAGTTACATCATACTTATCTTACGTTATCTTACTGTATCCAATGGCAGTGCATGTTTTTTCACACAAGAATAGTGTACACATGCGTGCGTTTGCGTGGATGTATGCATGTGCAAAACATTGCTTGTATATACATATCGATATCTAAATGTCACGCATGTGTATCTATGCGTTGGCTTACGCTATCTTAAGGCATCTAATGCCGGAGTGTGCGTTGGAGTTGGGGTTGAGCGGACCACCCTCCATCATTGTCATGGATTGACAACTTGCGGCAAGTCGAGATGAGGCCCGGCATATATAAAGCACCCCTGCATGCTCGCATGCAAAGTGCGGCCGAACTTCCCGGGCACTTCGGCATTCAGAGCCTGGCCCCCTTGAAAATACGATTGCTATGCGGTTGGCCAAGTGAGTCAGGATAGGGAACTGGGGGGGGGAAAGGGAGGGGGGGGAAGAGTGGAGGAGGAGGAGGAGGAGGAGGAGGCGAAGAGGAGGCGGCCAGAAGAGCGCGGCCCGATCAGGACAGGCGACCGAGGGGCAGGGGGTTGGGAGGAGGAAGGAGGAGCGGGGGGGGGGGAGCAGAGGGAGGAAGAGGAGGAGGAGAAGGACAATAATCACAATTGGCCAACCACGATGCTACAGCACTACTGGCTCTGCTGAGCCTTGAGCGCCTGAAGCTCCGAGAGAACCTGAGGCGGGCCCGCGCCCTCCCATGGGTCCTGGCTGCAATCGTTCGAGACCAGTTCGCCCAGCGGGGTGCCATCGTCGCGGCAGCGATGGTTCACGAACAGATTTCCCACAGCTTCACCGAACCCGATCGGGTATGCTTCCGTTCCCTTCAGAGCAGGCGCTCCCCAAACTTGCACTGCCCCATCGCTCTTCTCGGTGTAGGTGACTGTTCCGATGGTTGACGGCTGGCTGGTGTCCCGGGCCTTCCAAAGACTACTGATACTCAAAGTGTTTGCATAGAGGGTGGTGGCCTTCGGACTCTCAGCTCCATACGGTTGCATCCACATGCGAAGCACATTCATCGAGTCTCCCAGGATATGGCAGAGCTGTTCCCATCTAGGGTGACGCTCGAGAATCGATGAGCTCGGCTGATCCGCAATCACCATTGCGTTGTGGAGCAGCACAGCCAAGGCCACTAACAGAACAACACGGCTTACTTGCATGTTGGCTCTCTGAACGAAGGGCTGATGATTTCCCAACGGATGGTGTTGTCGACCTGATTGGAAGCGGCCCACCCAGACCCACGTGCTGCACGGGGGGGCAGCCCAGAGCAACCCCCCAGGTTCCAGGGCAACAACGTATGTGAGTGCTTTGACGAAGCCAGCTGTGGTCGTAATGTCATCGGATTCTGCAACGGTCTTGAAATCCAATGCCACTCCAGAGAGAGCGTGATTGCGAACACCATTCGTGATCGAGCGACACCCTGCAAAAAGCTCGACGCTGTGCACGGGCATTGGGTTCCCGCCGAGATCCAGTAGCAAGCCGACGATTGCCAACAACATGCCTGGGGGAGTAGGAGGAGGAGGAGGAGGAAGAGGAAGCGGGCGGAGGATGAGGGCGGGGAAGGGGAGGAAGTTGAAGGGAAAGGGGAGGAGGAGAGATGGGAGTAGGGGGCCCGAATATAGGCGGGAGGGGGGGGAAGCTTAAGATACCAACCCTCAGTTGTTCTTCCTCTCCCCTCTCCTCCTCCTCCTCCTCCTCCTCCTCCTCCTCCTCATCCTCATCCTCATCCTCATCCTCCTCCTCCTCTGCCTCTTTCGACGGATGTGCAACTTACGGTATCTTACGGTATCTTATGCGTTTCTTGCCCGGAGTCGGGAACCTGGCACGAATTTCGAACTCTTCATGAGGTGGCATTGGCCTGCCAGCGACGAGCAAGGAGCGTTCGCCATGGCTACCGAGTCATCATCGGACGCAGATGGTTCGATCTCAGGATCTTCTAACATGCTAGAGTCGCTGTTGCTCGACATGCTTGCAAGTGGATCTTGGGCCCCATACAGCTAGGCCAAGCGCACGAGGCGAAGAACATTCAGATCCCTAGGCCGCCTAACTTCGCTGTTATCTTCGCGCCCTCTCGACGCCGCTCTGGCGGAGGGTATCTTACGCTATCTTACGGTATCTAACGAGCGAAGCGCGATTATCTTCGCGCTATATGGCTGACCTATAGGACCCTGACCCTTGTCGAGCACAGCGGCAGTTCTTTTCCTGTCGTGCGCGGCCGAACGTGCCGCCCGTCGCTGCCGACTCCGTGAGTCGCAGCTCCCAACTGGCCTACAGTGGGGGCGCGTGCCAAGAAACCAGTTGGATTTTGCCAGGGTGCCCTGGGTTTCTTGGATTTCGATGGGCCCCCAATCAGAACTTGACGATTTTCTATCAGCACATGTGGATTTTCACCGAACAAATCGCGGATTTCAGGGTTGGGTTTCTTGCGGGGGTTTCTTGTGGCCGAGCCCCCACTGTATACATAATCTATTTGGGGGCAGGGAGCTCCATCTTGTGCTCAATGAGATGGTCGAGCAACTTCGTCTGGATGGCCATCCAGCTCGCCTCTGGGTTCTCGCCCCACTTGATCTGGGGCGCCTTGACGTGCTTGGGTTTCACGATCCTGAACGCTTTGTCCTTGAGCAAGACCTGGGATTCCGAACACCACTTCAACAGACTATGGGGCATCTTACGGTATCTTACGGTATATCACGCCATATTGTCCCCCGATTGAGTTGTCGCGCAATCACCATGAGGGGCCCTGCAGTCAACTAGTATAGCAAGGTTGCGCGATAAGGGTGCAAGTGCCTTGGGCGCCAATATCGAAGTTTTTCGAGCGGGGCGCGCCCAGCGACAGCGGCGAAGGATGGACCGAGGAGGCGAGGATGCAAGGGTACCCTTGTAAAGGCTGCCCATCCTTGATATGCGGGTTGACTGCAATCAGCTCACGCGCGACTACGCGAAGCGGTCGAAGCGGACCTTCATGTCGCTGTTCAGTTGTGTCCTCCAAAACCTCGCCTCCCCCTCATCCTTCTCCTCTTGCTGCTACTGCCGCTGCTCCTCCTCCTCCTCCTCCCCCCACTCCTCTCCTGACTCCTCTTCCTCCCCCCTCGTCCGCATCCCCCCTCGCGGGGTGACGGGCAGAGCGCGTCGCCCTCGCGGGTGGCGGAACGAGATCCCCCAGGGCCCCTCCCCATGGGGCGGCGGATCGAATTCGGCCTGGTGCTCTCGGCTCAGCGGAAGCCCTCGAACCCTTCCCCCTCGCTTGGCCCGCGGGCCGCCGCCGGAGGAGGAGGAGGAGATGAAGGGGGGGGTCAGGAGGGGGAAACGAAGGGAAGAGGGGGGAGGTTTTTGTTGAGGAAGAAAGATGGCATAAACATAAACGTTCGGAAGTCAACGCGGGGATTTCTTGGATCGCCGCTGGGCACCCTTCCTCTGCGCGCTGAGCACGCCAGGGGCAGCGCCGTAGGCGCCGCCAGGGGAGTCCAGCGCCAGCCGAAGGAATCAGCGCGGACCTCCGAACATTTCTGTTCATGTAGTTTTGTTATTAGTCGGTTGTTTGTTGTTGTCACCTCGGAAGTTTGTTTACCCGGATACTTCGACCCTGCAGTCGTGGCCGCGCTTCCCGATCGTGATGTTCTTGCTGTAAGAGCGCTCGCCGTGGGGTCCGGGGTTCGGGTGGAGCTTGGCCGGCATGGACGTGAGGAACTCCTGATGCCGCGCGTTCCAGTCAGTGGGGTCGCAGAGCGTCTTGCCGAACTTGCTCTTACGGGCGCCATCTTTGGGAAGCATGCGAGGCCAGGTGGGGTTTCGCGAGGTGGAGGGGGGGGGGATCAAGCCTCCCCCTCCGCCTCCTCGTCCATGCACACGTATGTGTATATATATATAAAAGTTACAGCACTACAGAACCTGTACCTTGCGCTATCTTGCGGTATCTAACGCTAGCGTATGCAGTTCAATAAACATGGTATACCATACTATGTGTAAATATCCATACACACATGAACACATGTCGATGCACTTGTACACACTTTCGTACATGCATATACACATAACAACATATATGCGTATTGCCATACTTAAATGTGCGTATACACATGTATATATGTATATACGTATATACGTATATCATGCAACAGCTGTCTTACGATACTTTACGGCATGTAATGCTAGCGCGTCTGATTTCACATAATAGTCTCGCGCGCACACCGGCGCACACACAAACATACGCAGATGTGTACTCACGTATTACAGAACTTGCACCTTACGATATCTTACGGTATCTGATTCTCGCGTGTGCGTGGGTGAAAAACAACACGGAATGATAACCTCTAATTCTCCCTCACCCGAGCCGCCTCTGCCGCACCCCCCAAACCAGAACAACAGCAAAAACAACATAGCGTGGCAGAGCATAGCGTGGCATAGCTCAAAACTATCTGAACATCTATATACATACATGTGTGTGCGTGTTCATCACCGTTGTCTGGCGGCCAGCCTGACACTTACGATATCTTACGGTATCTTACGGTGCGTGATGCTGCACCGTAGCACAGCATAGCATAGCAAAGCATAGCATAGTCCAATGCTACGTGTGGATGTATGTGTGTATATACATATGTGCGCGTTCATCATCGTTGTTCGTCGGCCAGCCTGGCACTTACGATGTCTTACGATCTTGTACGGCGTTTGTTGCCGCTGCGTGGCATAGCACAGCATAACCTCAATGCTATGGTGTATGTATAGGTGTGTGTGTGATCATCATCGGTATGCGTTGGCCAGTCTGTCACTTACGATATCTTACGGTATCTTACGGTGTTCTCGATGCCGCGGCACCTGGCGCTGAAGATGTTGCTTCCGCGGCGTCCGAACATGGTGCTGAAGATGATGGCATCGCTGCGTCATCACCTGGTGCTGAAGATGATGCCATCGCTGCTGCTGGCCTCTTCATCCTTGCTGTCGCCTTTGCCTTCCCTTTTGGCTTGGGCTCACCTGTTGCGTCTTCCTCTGACTCCTCAGCGGCCGCCTCCTCCATGCCATCCTCAGCCGCCTTTCGGGCGGCCCGCGACTGCGGCGGCTTCTTGCCCTGGGCCTCCAAGAGCAACATTGCCGCCAGCGGGGGCTCGCTCGGCGGCGGGGGCCCACGCTTGTCCCCCTCTGCCTCCTCCGGCGCCTCCTGCGCGCCCTGCGCGTCCTCATGCGGCGCCTCCTCGTCGCGCTCATCGCCCTCATCTGAGCGAGCGCCTTCAGGGAGATCATCGTGCTCCTGCCGCGAGCCGCGCGGCTTGCCGCCGTCCGCCTGCGTCTCGTCACTCGCCTGCGGCTCGCCACCCGCCTGCGGCTCGCCGCTCGGCTTCCCCTCGCAGCCCAGAGACTCGTCGTCGGAAATGACCATTGCGTGGCCCACGAGCTCCTTCGCGGCAGAGGCTACGGGCGCGGGGGCCGCCTGCACCCATCACCCCCGCCGCCGCCAGGCGTCCTATAGACCGAGGGCGCCTGGGATAGGTACCACAAGTTCGTTCCTCTCCTTCCTCTCCTTCCTCCGTCCTCTCCTCTTGCCCATCCGTTCTCTCCCGTCCTTCCTCCATCCCTTCCCTCCTTCATCTTCCGTCCTTCCTCCGTCCTCTCCTCTCCGCCCGTCTCCTTCCTCTCCTTGTTTCTCCTTCCTGCGCCCTTGTTGATGCCATCCACGTTGTGCACGCTATCCGCCTTGGACATCATCAGGTTGGCCGCGATCTACTCCAGCTGAGCCTCCGCCAGCGAGGGATTGGCATCTGCCAGCTCCGCCACGATAAGGTCCACGTCCTCCTTCTTCGGCACCTCCTGAGCCTCGCCGTCTGGGATAGGCACAGCCTCGGGCTCCATGGACAGGAGGTTCGCTCTCTTGAACTTCGGCTTCGTCCTCTCCTGGGGGACATCGTTTTGTTCCCCTCTTTCGTGTCTTTCTCTATCTCTCTCTCCCTGTGTATATATGCATATTTATATATAGCCACAGAACATGTATCGCACGCTATCTTACGACATCTAACGTTAGTGAGTGCGCGTTGACATACATGGATTTACATACCATGCGCATGTGTGTATGTGTATACATAGTGCAAGAATACACATACGCGCATATGCATACACATATACATGTATGTGCATATATTTGTATATGCACACAAATTACAAACATACCTTGAATCATCTCGAGCCGAGATCCTATCATCATCGCGCAGGGCCCTGGGCAACTTACGATATCTTACGGTATCTAACGGTACTTGTGCCCAAATATCATCACCATCCCCCTTCCCCCTCTTCCTCCCTCTGAGGGGAAGTGGGGGAGGGGGCAACTTACGATGTCTCATGATTTCTAACGGTACTGATGGCATACTGTCCGAACATCCCCACCATCCCCCCCTCCTCCTCCACCGCACCCTTTCCTCTGAGTGGGAGGGGATATGATGGGGAGAGGGGGGGGGGACCTTACGATATCTTACGATATCTAACGGTACTTGTGCCCCAACATCATCACCATCTTATTTCTTGTTCCTCCTCCCTTTTCCTTCGGAGGGCAACTTACGATATCTCACGGTATCTTACGGCCTGCAGTAGGAGTTCCGGCCACAAGACATTTTCCGCAAAACAATCAACACGGAATCACCAGGAAAGTTGCCGATGTTTTTGCTTGGGAACCCCTTCGTTTCCTTTTGTAAAACCACCGAAACCCAAGAGACCCAGGGTACCCTGGTGGGAGCAGGGTGTTTCTTGGCATGAGCCCCCACTGTATGCCCCCCTCCTCATACTCATGCACCTCGCTATTTCTCTTACTCGTGGCCCATGGGTACCATCCTGCAGCCACGGATCAGCATACGCCGCACCCAATCCCAGACTGCCGGGGCTGATCTGAACCGGGTGCGGATCCTTCTCTGGGTCATCATCCTTCTCTGGGGTCTCAATCTCCGACGAAGCACCGCGCCTAGTCCTGGTCACAGGCTCGGGAGGGACCAACTTCTTCAACTCGGCGATCTGGTCGTCCTGGGGGCCCACATGGCTGCGGGCCCAAAACTCACGACCGGACCTCACGACCCAATGTTTCATCTTGCGAGCCTGATCGATCCGCAAGGGTCATGACGCCCGAAGCGGGACGCAAATTTCACTCGTTTTTTTCACGAGCATCCGCGCCCATCCCCCTTCCCCCTTCTCCTCCTCCTCCATCTCCTTTCTTTGAGGGGGAGGGGAGAGGGGAGCAACTTACGCTATCTCACGGTATCTAACGCCCACCATCCCCATTCCCCTCCTCTTCTTCCTCCACCTCCCCATCCTCTTCTTGAGGTAGAGGGAGACCCTTGGACCCACATCGGTCCCTTGACCCTGTTCTGGAAGATCTGGCCAGGCGCAACAAATAGCTGACCATCGCGTGGATGACCTGCGGGTTTGCATATATGTATATATGCGTGCGTGTGTTCATCATCATTGTTCGTCGGCCAGTCTGACACTTACGATATCTTACGGTATCTTACGGCGTTTGATGCCATAGTATAGCATAGCATAGCTCAATATTGTATGTATATGCGTTTGTGTTATTCATCGTTGTTCGTGGGCCAGCCTGGCACTTACGATATCTTACGGTATCTTATGGCGTTTGATGCCACAGCGTGGCATAGCATAGCATAGCTCAATATTGTTTATATATAGATATGCGTGTTCTTCATCGTTGTTCGTTGGCCAGCCTGGCACTTACGATATCTTACGGTATCTTACGGCGTTTGATGCCACAGCGTGGCATAGCATATCATGGCATGGTTCAATACTACAGATACGCGCGTGTCTTCATCAACGTTGTCCGACGGCCAGCCTGGCACTTACGATATCTTACGAAAATCTTACGGCGTTTGGTGCCGCAGCGTGGCATAGCAAAGCATAGCATAGTTGAATACTATATACGTGTGTCTGTGCGTGTGTGTGTGTCATCATCATTGTTCGTCGGCCAGTCTGGCAGTTGCGATATCTGATGGTATCTTATGGCGTGTGATGCCGCAGCGTGGCATAGCATAGCATAGCTCAATATTGTAGATGTGTGTGTCTTCATCATCGTTGTCTGACGGCCAGTCTGGCACTTACGATATCTTACGGTATCTTACGGCGTTTGATGCCACAGCGTGGCATAGCATAGCATAGATCAACAGTGTACGTACATATGTATATAGATATGTGTGTGTGTTCTTCATCGTATTTCGTCGGCCAGCCTGGCACTTACGATATCTTACGGTATCTTACGGCGTTTGATGCCAGAGCGCGGCATGGCATATCATGGCATAGTTGAATGCTTCAGATACTTGCGTGTCTTCATCATCATTGTCCGACGGCCAGCCTGGCACTTGCGATATCCTACAGTGTCTGACAGCGTCTGGTGCCGCAGCGTGGCATAGCATAGCATAGCATGACATAGCTCAATACTATTTACATATATATAGATATGTGCATGCGTGTGTGAAGTGTGTTCAACATCGTTGATCGTCGGCCAGCCCGACACTTACGATATCTTACGGTATCTTACGGCGTTTGATGCCACATCGTGACATAGCATAGCACAGCATAGCTCAATGCTATATGCGTGTGTGTGTGCGTCCATCATCGTTGTTCGTCGGCCAGCCTGGCACTTGCGATATCTTATGGTATAGTATGGCGTTTGATGCCCCAGCTCGGCATAGCATAGCACCGCATAGCGCAATGCTATAGACATGTGTGTCTTCCTCGTCGTTGTCTGACGGCCAGTCTGTCACTTACGATATCTTACGGCATCTTACGGTTTTATCTTTCGATGTCCGTTCGACCGATCCCTCGTAGTTGCTCCATTTCGAGGGCGCATCGCCTCTCTCCTGCTCGACAGTGCGGCCCATGTTCCCCTCGCTGCACCTGTCCAGCTCATGCACTGCCATGCTGTAGACATCTGCGGTGGGCTGGACCCCTAGGCGGCGGTTCTCAAGGCCCCTTCGAAACGCAGCCTGTGCCATCTTACGATATCTTACGCCACCTTGCGCCATGCGCCCGCATGGCGCGAGGTGGCGTACAGTAGGAGCCCGGCCACAAGAAGCTTTCCGCAAGAAGTCCTTTCAGAAACCCATCATTTTTTTGGCCCAGGGACCTTGCACTTCCCCAGGAAAACCACGGAAACCCAAGAGACCCAGAGCACCCTGGAGGGAAGCAGGGCGTTTCTTGGCATGAGCCCCAATGCAAGAGACACGAGGGGACAAGGGTTTGTCGAGAAGTTAGCGAGATGGCAAGGGTTTCTCGAGGACGAGGGCCATGGAGGACTAGGGGGAGGGAGAGAGAGAAGGAGAGAGAGTGGGGGGGGGTAAGAATCTGAAAGTGCGTTCCGAAGGCCGGCCTTTCAGCCTCGTCAAGATCGCCTTGATAATATCAAAATTCGACTTGATGTCGTTCTGGCTCACCGCTGGGCACAGGGCGTGGAGAAGTGGAGACGGGATGAGGGAGGTGCAGGGGCGCGCCCTCGCATCTCCCCGATCTTACGGTATCTTACGATATCCTATGGGGAAGGGGGGGTGGAAAGTGGAGAATGAGGGGGGCGCCTTGGGTTTGCCATCTGGCGGCGCGATCGCCCCCACCACGAAGAGCTCCTTGATCCTCTCGCAGCGCTGCGCCCGCTCCGGAGTCAAGCCCTGGGGGGCGCCGCACGCCCACGCCCATGCGGGGGGGCGGGGGCGATCCCCTATGGGCATGGGTGGGTGTATTCTTCGGATATCGTGTAGCTTACGTCATCTTACGCTATCTCATGGGGGAGGGCGCGTGCGATTGCGTCGCGCCGACCTCGCTGATGGCGGCCACGAGAGCGTCGCATTGCTCGCTTGGGGCCCGCAGGAAGTCCAGGGCCCCCTGGTGCCCTCCTCCCCGGAAGGGCCCTCGGTCCTTTGACCGGCCGACGCCATCTGAAGCCGAAAAGGCTGCGAAGGTGAGGTAGGGGGGGAGACCTTGAAGCTGGTCCTACATATGCCTCTACATGTCGAGGCGTTTCTACATCTCAGTGGGCCAGAATGCCTGGTGAGAGGGTGCATCTTACGATATCTTGCGGTATCTAACGGAGCCCCCTTTCCCACCCCCGTATTTTTCCCCCAAGTCCCTGGCCTCAATCGATGTCCATGGGCGAGTCCAAAAATATGGGCGGGTCGAGGTCGACGAATAGAAGGCCCCTGGAACGGGGCGAGTTGACGGCCTCAGCGTCGGAGTCTTCAGAACTCGCGATGTACTCGGGGTAGGCGAACCAAGGAAGCCGAACCTCAGGAGAGGAAAATGTACCGACACCGCTACCCCGCCGCCGTTTTGTCCTACCTGGGCTTTCTGGGGATTCCTCGTTGCCACGGTTGGATTCGCCTCGAGATTCTGTTCAGAGAGTACTCTTGGAGAGGTTTGGGGATAGCGGTATCGGCACTTGCTGGTCCTCCCAGAACCACACGATCATCAGCCCATCGCCAGACCAAGGGCCCCCATGGATGGAGCACATCTTCAGCGCCAGGGGGATTGTACCGAGAATAATCCAGACGTTCTTCATAGTAGTCCAGTGGGAAGAAGACCGGCACATCGCGCGGGAGAATGGCGCAGCGGGGGCGGGGATCTGGCGGGAACGACCACAGGCCGGGCAGGCCAAAGAAGTCGCATTCGACGGGCGTTCTCCAGCGAAAGAAAGGTTCGGACACCTGGGCCATTTCGAGCCAGACGCTCTGGGAAATCAGTTTCGTGTTTTTCGGTGTGTATGTTTGCCCCCATCGCCCGTCTATCAATTAAATGTTTGATTTAAGCATGTGTGGTTTTGCGTTTTCGTGGTACAATGCGCCTTGTTCTTTACAGCATTTTTGTTTATGTGCGCTGTCGCTTGGCGCTGAAAGAATATTCGCTTCGGTGGCCCAGCGTGTATTCACTCAATCTCGCGAAGAGTGTTTCTGTTTGGTGAGCTATAAAATGCGTTTGTTTTGTTTGTTTTGTTTTTCTTTTTATATAAAACCGAAAAGAAAAGAAGACAGATAGAAAAAAAACACGGGGATTGCGTTTCCGCTTGGCGCTAAAACTGTCGTTTCTTTTGTCGCTCAGCGCGCGTTTCCAAATCGCACGAAGAGTTGCCCGTCTGCTGGGTGGTCGAATGCGCGTTTCTGGTTTAATTTTTAATTTGCGCTTTCGTTTGGCGCCAAAGTGGTTGTTTCCTTCGTCTCCCAGCGCGCTTTTTTGGACCGCGCGAAGAGTTTTGCGCTGGCTGGGCGGTGGATTTCGATGGTTTTCGTTTGTTGTTTTTGATTTGAAGTGTCGTTTGGCGTTACTTATGTTGTTTACATATACATATATATATATATATATAAACAAAAAACGCAACAGCTTTTGGAAATGATCAGGGGCGTGAAACCCTTAAGCATTGGACGCCAGGAGAGCTCCCCCAATGCTTAAGGCTTAAGCATTCAGAGAGCTTCAAGAGCCTCTGGGTACTCCCCCTCCTCCTCCTCCTCCCCCCCCCCATCCTCCTCCTCCTCCTCCTCCCCCCTCCTCCTCCTCCTCCTCCTCCTCCTCATCGTCGCCCTTCTCCTCCTCGTCCTGCCTCCCCCGCTGCTCACCTGGCACCTGGGCCCCGCCCTCGCGCCCCCTCCCCCCCCATCTCCTCTCCCCCCCCCCCTCCTGCGCCGCGGATGGGGAAGGAGGGGAAGTCGTCGCCCCTCCTCGCCCCTCCTCCTGCCTCCCCCTCTTCGTCGCCTGAACTCCTGAACTCTCGCCGCGCGCTCTCACCCTCCTCTTCGTCGCCTGGGCTCGTGCCCCAACTCGCCTGCGCTCTCGCCATCGCTACTCGCCCCAACCTTCCGCGGATAATCGCCCAGGGTTGATCGATCAGGAGTAGAAAGGAAGAGAAGACTGGGGTAGAGCAGGTAGAGAGAAAGGGTAGAGCAAGCAGAAGAGCACAGTGAGAGTAGAGAAAAGTAGGGCGAAGCAGGCAAAGAGCAGAGTAGGGTAAGAGTAGAGAAGAGTAGGGTAGAGCAGGTAGAGTAGAATAGAAAGGAAGAGGGAGACTATACAACAAAGTACGACTACACTGGGCTAATAGGTCAAACTACCAGAGGTGTCACAACAGAGAAGATACCTCATCCTCCTCATCATCGCCCTCCCCCGCCCCTTCCTCATCCTCTCCCCCCCCTCCTCCCCCCGATCGTTCCCTTCCTCTACTGCGCCCTCGACTCCTTCTCTTCGTCCTCCACGTCGGGGAGGGGGGGTCCTGAAGCCAGGGGGCCGCGTCGCCATCTGGGGCGGCGGCGGCGGCGCCGCCGCGGGCGGCGCGGCGGCGGGCGCCGGCGCTGGGCCCGCCATCGACGCGCCCCCCCGCTCTCCTCCCCCCCCAGACTCCGCCGAGACCGCCGCGATCGGCAGGAGCGGCAGGACGGCCTTCCTCCCGGCAGGCATCCTCTCCTCCTGGGTTCGGGAATCGAGGGAGGGGCGAGGCATGGGCGAATGGAGGGATGAGGCATAGGGGAATGGAGGGGGGGAGAGGAGGGATGAGGCAAAGGAGGGAGGAGGCATGGGAGGATGAGGACCGAGGATTCCCGAACCCGCTCCCGACGGAGCTCGGCTGGGGGGCGGGGCGCGGCGGCGCCGCGGGGAGCCGAAAAGGCTATGCTTGCCCTTGCCCCTTCTTTCCCACCCTCGCTCCCTCTCTCTGCCCTCCCGCCATGTCCTTCCCTGGCGTTCCCCTCCCGTCCTCTCCTTTCCTCCACTTCCCCTCCTCTCTCCCTCTGCTTCCTCCGTCTACCCTTATCTTTTCTCGCATCCCCCTCCCCATCCAGCCCCCTATGCCGAATCCCTCCTCGGCTTCCTCTGTCCTCCAGCCCCGCCCATGTCCCTACCCCTCGCCCCTCCCAGCAGGGCGCGGTGGCTGGGGGCGTAGCTCCTGAGCCAGCGCGCCGACCGCGGCGTCGCCGATCGCGGCGCTGCGCCGCGCGCACCCCCCCCCGCCTGGTTCCAGTGGCCCCTTGCCCCCATTGATTTGCGGTCGCCGCCTTTGTCCCCAGTCCCCCTTCCTTTCCTGCCAGGCCCCCCATCGCCCGTGGACGATAACGCGCCTCGACCCCTCGGGGAACCGCAACTCTATGGGGGGCGGGGGGGGGGGGGGATCGAAACCAGGCGCCCAGCCGCACTGGGCAAAAACACTTCCGCGCGAGAGGGGGGGGGGGGGGGGGGGGGGGAGGGAAAGAGGGGGGTGCGAGGGAGGAGGGGGGGGGGGGGGGGGGGGGGTGGGCGGGGGGGGGGGGGGTGGGGGGGGGGGGGGGGGAGGGGGAGAGAGAGAGAGAAGAGAGAGAGAAGAGAGAGAGAGAGAGAGAGAGAGAAGAGAGAGAGAGAGAGAGAGAGAGAGAGAGAGAGAGAGAGAGAGAGAGAGAGAGAGAGAGAGAGAGAGAGAGAGAGAGAGAGAGAGAGAGAGAGAGAGAGAGAGAGAGAGAGAGAGAGAGAGAGAGAGAGAGAGAGACCGGACAAGTAGGCGGACCAGGGTCCGTCCGCGAGGCGCACTGCGGTGCGACAACCCGCAAAACACTATTAGCGGCGGTGCAGCCTTAAGATACGAGGGCGGGCAACAGACCCCCTCCCCCGGCGCATTGCGTCTGAAGCTACGGACGGCGGACAGACTGTGAAGATCTCACGTGTCAGACCGCGTGACGAAGAAGGCCCCAACAAGAAAGGCGACGTGCGGACACGTGGCTAGGCGGCTTGGCAGACCGCCAGTTGGGCGCTTGGCCGCAGCGCGGCGCGCAGGGACGGGGCACCCCCCGCCCCCACGCCCTGACACCGTGGACGCGGGGCCACGCGTGCACACGGGCAGGCAGAATGGCGGAGATTAGCGCGGGGCTCCAGGCGGAGCGCCGCGGAGCGATGACAGCATAGCATGGAGGGTGAGTGGCGGCGCAGCACCATCGGGCGGGGGTGTAAGCAGCTCGGCGAAGGCACGACCGGCGCGGTGGAGGCGCTGGAGCAAAGGGCCTTGACGGGCTTGGGCAGCGGCAAGGTCGGCGGCGAGAGCTGCGCACCTCTGCTGGAGAGCGGCCGTAGACTGGGACAGCTCGGCTTCGCGGTCGGTGCGGGGCGGCTGCTCTGTGCCCGCGGCCGCGGGCCTCGCGGCGGGGACGAGGTCATCGGTGCGCCTGGCCAGGTGGTGGACCAGCGCGGTGCGGCGGTCCGTGCGCTGGCGGCCGTCGCCGTGGCGAGGCGACTGGAGGGTGTCGCGCGGTCCCAGGGCTGAAGCCGCTGGGGCCACGCCCCATGAGGACGGAGGAGCCGCAGCCTCGCAGCCTGCAACAGTAGGAGCGTGGACGGGGCGCGACGGCCTGACTGGCTCAGTGCCCTGCGGGGGGGCTGAAGCCGCCCCCGCGGGCTGGCGCTGGTGGGGGGACGGGGTTGGTGGCACGGAGGGACCAATCATGATGCCGTGCGAGGGCTCAGAGGTCGGCCGCGTGACCGGGTGGCGACTCGATGAAGCGGCATCGTCGGCAGCGTGGGGTGTCGGCGGGACGTCGTCTATGCTGCCACCCAATCCGAGGGGATCATAAAAGTCCTCGTCGGCGTCTTGGAGGTGAGCGACGTCATCATGTGGGTGCGGTGCCGCTCTCGGTGGCGGAGTCGAGGTGGGCGTCGTGCGGATGCCCGACGGGGCAAGGTTGGCGCTGGCTGGCCCGTCGTCCAGGAAGTCTAGTCCCCCGCCGAAGCCGAACGGGTCGTCCTCCTGTTCGTCGTACATCGCCCGTTGGGCCTCGGCCCAGAGCTCGTCCGGGTTCTGCGGGATGTCTGGTCCAGCCGCGGGTGGTGCCTGGTCCGACAGCAGGGGGTTCGGTTCCATTTTGCTGAGTTCAGCCGCTGTAAACCCAGCCCTGCGGTGTGGGAGCGGCAGAGTACGGTGTCTGCGCTCGTAGATGGCGACAGCGACCCCGTGAAGCACGGTCGCTTGGCGATGTCGTGTTTTGGCAGCTTCAACGATGTCGTCGGGGAGGTTGTGCGTGCGTGCCGCCGCTGTGGCAAGGGCGTCGGCCTGACGGTTGAACTCCTCCGCGATGGGCCCGATGAGCCCAAGGTCGATGCCCAGGTCTCCCAGGTGGCTGGCGACTTTTTCGACGCGAAACATGTCGGGCTTGGCCATGACACATCGGTGAATCATTGCCCAGAGCTCCGCGTGCGTGCCCTGCGGCGCTGGATGTCCGTCGATGATGCTTTGGAACCCATCGACCACCGCCTGGTTGTCCACGAAGACGTGCACGGGCCGTTCGGCACACGCCGTAAGGTGGACGATGGCAAGGGTCTCCGCAACCTGGGCGTTCTGCGTTAGGCCGTGAACGCGTGCACTGTAGTTCATGCGGTGGTCGATGCCGTAGTAGACGCCGTAGCCCGCTCGTGCTAGGAGTGGGATGGCTTGGTTGGTGCACGCACCGTCCGTGGCAGCATAGACCCATGTCCATCCAGTGTCGTTGTCAAGGTAGGTGGTGTAGGTGTCCTGGGCTGAAGCCGCAGGATCACCCTCAGGGGGGGGCCGCGGGATGGGCTGTGGCAGCGGGTCCCTCGCGAGGTCGGCCTGCAGGTCGAGGAGGGCTGGGTCTTCGTCGAAGAGCCCGCAGTGTCTTGTGTGCGGCGGGAGACGGGCCCACTGGTCGTCACTGATGAGGGTGGTGAGAGGAACTCTTTCTCGGGCCCAGCACTTACAGTCGCGGGCAGTGTGCTCCTGAGTTTCCTCTTCCTCGTCGCAGTAGCGGCACATGGGGCCGGGGTCTGCCGACGTGTTGGATCGGGATCGTCGCTGTTGGGTGTGGTCCCCGCCCGACAGGTAGTTCAGGAGGAGCGCCAGCTGCCAGGCAGTGCATTTGGCTGCTCCTTTGGTTCGCGCGAGCCACGTGCTGGCGAAGAGGTCAAGGCCCTGTCTGACCGAGGCGAGGTAGCCAAGGTCGTGTCGCCGTGGCTTGATCTTCCGCAGAAATGCCCTGCGTTGTGAGGCCCGCAGCATGTGCAGGAAGGCGTTTTGGGGTAGATTCAGCCAGCTGATCGGGCAGCCCCAGTCATCGTACATGATGCCAGAATGTGGGCCAGGTCCATCGGAGCTGCTGGAGCGACTGGACGAGTCGCCCGACGGGTCCTCCACCAAACAGGGTCTGGACGTGGTGTTGGAGGTCTCTGGCGAGCCCGCAGAGTGTGACGTCGCGGTTAACCTGACGCCGCAGGAATGTGCTTCACGCTGCGTGATGGCGTCGATCTCAAGGGCGTGTCCCGGCACGCACACGGCCATGAGAGTCCAGAACTCGACCCACTTGTTCCCCTTGGGGCGGATAGCCGCCTTGAGGGCGTGGTTGTAGGCAGTCTTGGCTGGGCCTGATGGTGCTTGGATGTCGGTGCCCGTGGTGCAGACGCTGGCGGCCAGGGATCGGGCGTGCCGCGCCTTGATAAGCATCGGCGACGGGAGCTTGCCAATGCGCGGCAGGCGGATAGTCGCCCTCCGCACACGGGCGTCTGCGGTGGCCGTGAGGTTAAGCGCGGCTGGAGCCGGCGCTGCCTCGGCGTTGATGTAACTCCCGACGAGCTTGAAGGAATCGACCACTCGGAGGGGGCGATCCGCCAGTGTGAGCTGGGTGACGGCGGCGCGCAGCTCATCGGTGAGCGCCCACCCTGCCACTTTACCAGGGTGAATGCGTTGACCGGAGAATCGGTCAAACTTGGCGGTTTCGTCGAGAGATTTCTGCAGCTCAGGAGCGGTGTGGGTAGTGGAGTTGCTGTCGTCAACGAAGGTAGTGCTGAGTGATCGAGGAACGTATCGGTGCTGCCTCTTTGTCCACACGCACATGAGCAGCTTGATGTCATCCAGGGACCACGAGCTGCCCTGGAGGTGACCGTTTGTCCTGGCCAGGTCCCTGGAGTACGCTCCGT
>CAUYUJ010017755.1:89963-139963 GCA_963575745.1 Prorocentrum cordatum
GTGTGTGTGTGTGTGTGTGTGTTGTGTGTTGTGTGTGTGTGTGTGTGTGTGTGTGTGTGTGTGTGTGTGTGTGTGTGTGTGTGTGTGTGTGTGTGTGTGTGTGTGTGTGTGTGTGTGTGTGTGTGTGTGTGTGCGTGTGCGTGTGCGTGTGCGTGTGCGTGTGCGTGTGTTTTGGTGCTTTGGTGCATCAGCGGCCTGGGGCGTCGACGCCTCTCCAGGCCCGCGCGCTGGGCCCTCGAGCGACCTTCCGCCACCTTCCGAGCCCGGCGAGGCCGAATCGCGGGCAGCGCCCCCGCCAACTCCCCAGGGCGCAGAGCGCGGTGGCCCCCGCGAGGCCGCGCCCCACCCTAGGCCCCTCAGCCTGGCGCCAAGGGGGGCCGAGAAACAGCGCGCGCCACGCCCAGGCCACCCGCAACGCGGGAAGAAAGGCCCGAGCGCCCCGAGCGGCCAACCCGCCCAGGCTCCTCAGCTCACGGACACCGCCGCGCCAAGGAGGGCAAAAACACAAGAGAGCCAGATCATTGAACGAGCACAACGGCCTCACCTCAGATATTTGCCCGACTTTGGGTCCCGGCCTCGCTTGATGCGGCTGCTCCGCCTCTGACGTTCACGATCCCCTGGGTCTCTGGGATCGAGCCGCCTGCAGGGGCCATTGATGGCCCTGGCCACCGAGCTGTAGTACGCGCCACACATGACGCAGACCACGTACTCGCCGACGATCTCGGTGTGTGGCCGCTCGTGGCGCCGCCAGCGCGGGCTGCCCGCGGCTGGCGAGCTGGGCAGAAGCCGCCCACCCGCGCGGACCGCGCGCTGGCGCCGACGATGCCGCCCCCGCCACCGACGCAGACGAGGGCCCCGCCGTGGCGCCGCCACCTCCCACGTCCAGGGAACCACCTAGCTCGCCCTCTCCATCACGGTCGGCACCGTCACAACGAGCAAGCCGAGCCTCCAGGGCAGCACTGTGAGTCCGCAAAACACCCTCCCGCCCCGCCCCGCTCGCTGGCGCTCCCGCCTCCTGTGGAAGGGGTGCCCTGGAGGCGAGGTCGGGATTGTGCGACGACGTGCGCCCTGACGCCACCGAGCCCGACGCCCACGAAGGTGACGGCCGCTGCTGCTGGGGCGGCGCCTGCCGCTCGCCCGCACGCGCGACCTTCCCGTCGCTGTGCGCGAGGGCCACGTCCACCTCGCCGCCGTCGCCGCTGTGGGCTGACTCCTGAGCTCGACTATCCACGACTCCACCTTGGTCGTCGGAATCCGAGGAGAGAGGCTCGTAGACCCACTGATGCCACGCACCTGTCCGAGGTGGAGCGGAGCGCGGTCCCCCAGCTTGCAAGCTCCTGAAGCACGCCCTGATATGGTGCAGCACGTCACGGTGATGCCGTAGGAGCCGCCGTCGATGCCTGCTGGTTAAGCCCGAGTCGGGCCTCATCCTGGCAAACTGTGCCTGCCTGGCAGGCGTGGCACACATGTCGTCAACCACCTGCCTCACCGTGCGCCCAGGGCTACCCCGGAGTAGGTGCTCTCGGACGGGGGCCCACGGCTCGGTGCCCAGGAGCATCTCCAGGTACTCGGAGCTCCACGTGCGAAAGTCCCACTCGTTGGTGTAGTCGCCCAGGTCGAACCTGTCGATCCAAACGGACGCCCAGACCTCAGCGTCGTCCATGACCGCCCTCACGCGGTGCTGCTCTGGGCTGACCTCGGGGGGGCGGCGCGCCCATGCCCTCAGGCCCGTCTGGCAGCGCCTCCATCCTGCGCGCGGCCGCCCTGGCTGCTACCAGTGGCGCCCAGAGAGGATCTTGAGCAGGCGGCCCCTGCGAGGGGTTGCGGTCTGGCAAGCGCTGCTCCTCGTCCTGGGCCTCGTGGTCTGGGCGCTGGCTTGCGGAGTGTCCAGCTGCGCCAGCCGCCGCCAGCAGAGGGACCGCCGCCCTGCCCTCCTTGGCCGCACTCTTGACGATCTTGCCCTGAAGCCCTTGGAGTCGACCACGGCACTCTTGCAGAAGGAAGGCCGCCAGACGAGTGCGCGCCACCTTGCCGCAGTTGACGCACTTGTGGTATCCCCGACAAGCTGCCAGGGCGTGCGGGTGCTTGTGCGCCGCCTGGGCTGCCGAGGGCGCGTTGGCGCCCTGCTGTTGCTGCCGAGGGCGGGGCGCGGCCAGCCTGGCGTCGCCTAGGAGGACCCTGAAATGACAGATGTACTCCAGCGCGCGCTTGGCGGCCTTGAGCTCCTGCTTGGGCTGCGTCGTGGCCCACTCTGGCGGCGCGCTGAGGCCCGCCCCTTTCTCAGCCCAGATGACGGCGAGGTCGTGACTCATATGAAGCTGGACCTCCTCTGGCAGAGCTTGGCGCTTGACCTGTGATATGTGCGAGGCGACCTCGATGATGGACAACTCCTGGCCTGGGGCGATGCCCATGTCGTCTAGGCGGTCCCAGATCACCGCCCACACGTGCGCGCATGGCCTGGCCGCCGCACAACACCACGCCCTGCCTCTGGCCAACCCTTGGACCACTTGAGCGTTGTCGATGATGATGGTCGCGACGAAGCCCGCGTGCCAGAGGGGGTGGAGCAACCCCCACAACTCTGCAAGCACCGAGCTCGGGTCGGGGAACGGCAGGGGGCCGCAGATGCCCTGCTCCACGTCGCGGGCGAGCGCCGCGCACTGTAGCGCCGCCCAGCCTCCGCGCCCGAGGTCGCCCAAGCCCTTGACCGAGCCGTCGGAGACCAGCGCGCCGTTGAGCTCGGCGCCCGCCCCCTCGACGATCCAGTAGACGCGCTGCGCGGGGAGGTCCCGGCCCAGGCCGTGCCAGGGGGTCCGCCGCATACCTCTCTCCCACAGCCACCTTGCCGCTTCAGAGGCGGAGGCGGTGGCCCCCAGGTGACAGACATCCCGAAAGGCGGGAGCCGCGTCGTGTGCTGTAAGCTGGTCCCGCACTGAGGCGCACGTCGGGCTGCTGCACTGCCAATAGTAATGCTGCATGGTGCCGAACACGTTGGAGCCGTCGCAGAGCTGGCAGTAGGGCGCGCCCGCCTGGCCCGACGTGAACAGGGCCTCCTGCGAGGGGTAGCCGCCGAGCACCGCTTTCCTGACCGCGCCCACGTGGCGCTGCAGCCAGCCATCCCGCCTGCGCCTCTTGACTAGCTGCCGCGCGGGAGACAGCCAGGGCGCGGAGAGGAGCGCAGCGCGCTCTGGCTCGGCCGCTGCCCACTGAGCTAGGGCACGGCCACGGGCTGCGTAGAGGAGCGCCCCCTGCGCGGACTTGGGGCACACTTGCAGCATATCCAGGTGGACGTCGGCCCCTTGTAGCACTCCTCCTCTCGGCGGCAGGATGACTACGAAGGCCGGCGGCATGCGCCGGCCGCGAGCCCGCGCGGTGACCGCGGTGGCGGCCGCGGGGCCGCAGACCACCTGCCAGAGGTCCTGGGGGTCCGCCTCGGCGAACGGCTCGAGCTGGTGCTGGACTCTGGCTCAAGCTGCGGCCTGGGCACGGCGGCCTTCAGGGTGATCCCACGCTTCCCGCGCCCGCGCCAACGCCGGTGCCAAGACGAGGGCATCGGCGCAGCTGGAGTCCAGACCGTCATGCAGCACGCGGGACGAGAAAGCCGTGGCGCCCCTGCGGATGGCGCGGTCCTTCTGTTGAATAAAGCGAACGAGGGGTCTGGGCGTGCCCCGCGCTCTGGCTCCATAGGCGATCGAAGCTCCAAGACCCTGCCTCACGACCATCTTGAGCTTGCCGCCGCGAGCCCTGGGCAGGCCTCGAATCTTGGGCCAACGCTTCCTGGCTGTCTTGAGGCGCGCGTGCCGAACAGGGGCTGAGCGGCTCTCGGCAGCGACGCTGGCGCCGTAGTCAATGCCAAGCCATCTCTCGGACTTGCTGGGCGGGGCGCCGAGGACAGCCGTGGCCTGCTGGAGGCCTGCTGACCGACTGGACGTCTGCAAGAACGAGCACTTGCCCTTGGCCCCGCCCCGCGCCCTCGCCACCTCCAGGCCCGGGAAGGACTCCATCATCCAGAACAACAGCCGCGTGGCTCGCGGAAGGATCTGCAAGACACGCACCTCGGTCGACATGACTCGCAGGGCGATGTCGTCCACGTAGAGGTAGACCGTGACTCGGAAAACCTGCAGCAGGTCATCCAGGCACATGGTGAAGTAGAAACGGAGGAAGGTGGGGGCAAAACGGCTTCCTGCTGGCAGCGCAGTGGCCGACAGGACCTCTCCTGAGCAAGCTTCACCAAAACGAATGACACGTCCAAAAACGAAACTCTCCAAGGCGGGGGCCACCACCTCCAGCGGGCCGCTACACCAGGCCGCTAGCCACCACATGCGTACATGAGAGACCTTCTCGTAGCATTTAGCCAAATCGGCCAACATAGTCGCGGCACGAATGCCTGCGCCATCGACCAGCTCGTCGTCCAGGAAAGCCTTCCACAGTGCCCGCTCTGACGATTGCCAAGCTGCCGTGTAGTCGTAGCTTCTGGGGTGTACTGCCAACCACCGTCGAATGGAGGGGGGCTGCCAGGCCTCTCAGATCCTGCGTGGGCCAGGCAACGTCAAGCTTTGCGATGATGAAAACGAGCAAGAGGTGCACCTGCGATGGCCATCTCCCCAGCTGCTGGCACCAGGCCAACAGGGCGGCCAGCGCGGAAAGAGTGCCGTCCGCGAGGTAGGCCCAGAGCTTGGGCTGCCAGCCGTCCACGCCGATGCCCGTCCTGGCCTTGAAGCGCTGCGCCAGGCGCCCCAGCTGGTGGGCGCTGGGCGGGTCGACCGCCACAGGCTGCAGTCCTCGCCATGGCGTGGGGGAATCTGAACCCGTGGCCCAGACCTTGGTCCAGTCGCGCAGCTCCTGGTCCGCGGCGTCCTGTGGCGCCGCTGGCAGCTGCTGCTTGGAAATGCTGCCCTTGGGAGCCTGCCAGGCCTGGCGCCATTTGGTGCTACTGTGCATGAGCCCTTGCGAACCAAGGAAATCGTCCACCAAACGCTGCTTGAAGGACTGGCGCCGCTCCGCGCCGATCTGCCACTCCAGGTAGGAGGCGCGGTGACTGCACCACAGATGCCAAGCTGAGAGCCCCTGCACATCCTCGTACTGCCTCTCGCGGGGGGTGAAGACCTCGAAGAAATCCTGCAGCTCCCCGATACCTTCCAGCAACACGTAGTGCCTCAGACGATCTCGCATCTTGCGGATGGAGGCGCTCTGCTGCTGATGCAGCGTGGTGCGGGCGCGGTCGGAAGCGGGGGCGGCCAGGAGGAGCTTCGCCTCGACGATGCCCAGCCACGCCAGCTCGTTCGCCAACCACCTCCAGCGCTTGGCGCTCCCGTATGATTCAACCGCCTCGGTATGCGCGGGGAACAACGGGCACCGCATGAACCGAGGCGGCTCACCTCGGCCACGACACTGCGTCGCCTCCCTGCTGGCGGGGTCAAGCCCCAGGCGCTGGATGAGCTCCTCCTCCGCCGCGCGGCAGAAGGCCGCCCACGTAGCGTCCAGCAGAGCTTGGGTGGGCTGCGCCTCGGGGTCGAAGCCTTCTGGCACGGCGGTGCACGACAAGTCGAAATGGCGAGGCTTGGAATCAGGGATCGGGAACTTGTTGGGCCGAACGAGCTTCGTGAAGGTGAAGGCTGACCAGGGCCTCTGAAACTCGACCCATGTGGTTCTGTGCGGTGTGTGTGTGTGTGTGTGTGTGTGTGTGTGTGTGTGTGTGTGTGTGTGTGTGTGTGTGTGTGTGTGTGTGTGTGTGTGTGTGTGTGTGTGTGCGGTGTGTGTGTGTGTGTGTGTGTGTGTGTGGTGTGTGTGTGTGTGTGTGTGTGTGTGTGTGTGTGTGTGTGTGTGTGTGTGTGTGTGTGTGTGTGTGTGTGTGTGTGTGTGTGTGTGTGTGTGGTGTGTGGTGTGTGTGTGTGTGTTTGTGTGGTGTGTGTGTGTGTTGTGTTTGTGTGTGTGTGTGTGTGTGTGTGTTGTGTGTGTGTGGTGTGTTGTGTGTTGTGTGTGTGTGTGTGTGTGTGTGTTGTGTGTGTGTGTGTGTGTGTGTGTGTGTGTTGTGTGTTGTGTGTGCTGTGTGCGTGTGTGCGTGGTGTGCGTGCGTGCGTGCGTGCGTGCGTGCGGTGCGTGCGTGGCGTGCGTGCGTGCGTGCGTGCTTGCGTGCGTGCGTGCGTGCTGCGTGCGTGCGTCGTGCTTGGTGCGTGTGCGTGTGCGTGGTGCGTGTGCGGTGCGTGTGCGTGGCGCGTGCGCTGCGCGTGCGCGTGCGCGTGCGCGTGCGCGTGCGCGTGCGCGGTGCGCGTGGCGCGTGCGCGTGCGCGTGCGCGTGCGGTGCGCGTGCGCGTGCGCGTGCCGTGCGCGTGCGCGTGCGCGTGCGCGTGTGCGTGTGTGCGTGTGCGTTGCGTGTGCGTGTGCGTGTGGCGTGTGCGTGTGCGTGTGCGGTGTGCGTGTGGCGTGTGCGTGTGCGTGTGCGTGTGGCGTGGTTGCGTGTGCTTGTGCGTGTGGCGTGTGCGTGTGCGTGTGCGTGTGGCGTGTGCGTGTGCGTGTGCGTGTGCGTGTTGCGTGTGCGTGTGCGTTGCGTGTTGCTTGTGCGTGTGCGTGTGCGTGTGGCGTTGTGCGTGTGCGTGTGTGTGTGTGGTCTGTGTTTGTGTGTGTGTGTGTGTGTGTGTGTGTGGTGTGTGTGTGTGTGTGTGTGTGTGTGTGTGTGTGTGTGTGTGTGTGTGTGTGTGTGTGTGTGTGTGTGTGTGTGTGTGTGTGTGTGTGTGGGGTGCGTGTGTGTGTGTGTGTGTGTGTGTGTGTGTGTGTGTGTGTGTGTGTGTGTGCGTGCTTGCGTGCGTGCGTGCGTGCGTGCGTGCGTGCGTGCGTGCGTGCGTGCGTGCGTGCGTGCGTGCGTGCGTGCGTGCGTGCGTGCGTGCGTGCGTGCGTGCGTGCGTGCGTGCGTGCGTGCGTGCGTGCGTGCGTGCGTGCGTGCGTGCGTGTGTGCGTGCGTGCGTGCGTGCGTGCGTGCCTGCGTGCGTGCGTGCGTGCGTGCGTGCGTGCGTGCGTGCGTGCGTGCGTGCGTGCGTGCGTGCGTGCGTGTGTGTGTGTGTGTGTGGGTGTGTGTGTGCGGGTGCGTTTTTGGAGGGGAGAACCCACCCAAAACCTTTTATAATGCCTTCCCCGAGAAAGTTCGTTGGACAAACCTTCCTAACACCTCCCCAAAAACTTCCTAGGGATGGTTTTTTCCCAACCATCCTGTGGTGTTGGGTCCTCGTTTTGAAGAGACGGTGCCCCGCGTTCCTCTCCTCTCCTCTCCTCTCCTCTCCTCTCCTATCCTCCTCTCCTCTTCTCCTCTTCACCCACCCAGTACACCGCTTCGTGGCCCCATAGGGAGCTCCACCGAAGGCCCCACTGCCCGCGCCCGCATGCGTCACCCACACCCAATTCGGCACACCCCTCACACGTTTCGTGGCTCCATAGGGAGCTCCACCGAAGGCCCCAGTGCCCGCGCCCGCATGCGTCGCCCACGCCCAATTCGGCACACACACCTCACACGTTTCGTGGCCCCATAGGGAGCTCCACCGAAGGCCCCAGTGCCCGCGCCCGCATGCGTCACCCACACCCATTTCGGCACACCCCTCACACGCTTCGTGGCTCCATAAGGGAGCTTCCACCGAAGTCCCCAGTTGCCCGCCGCCCCATGCGTCACCCACACCCATTTCGGCACACCCCTCACACGTTTCGTGGCTCCATAGGGAGCTCCACCGAAGGCCCCAGTGCCCGCGCCCCCATGCGTCACCCACACCCATTTCGGCACACCCCTCACACGCTTCGTGGCTCCATAGGGAGCTCCACCGAAGGCCCCAGTGCCCGCGCCCGCATGCGTCACCCACACCCATTTCGGCACACCCCTCACACGGTTCGTGGCTCCATAGTGAGCTCCACCGAAGGCCCCAGTGCCCGCGCCCGCATGCGTCACCCACACCCATTTCAAAAAGCACACCCCTCACACGTTTCGTGGCCCCATAGGGAGCTCCGCCGAAGGCACCAGTGCCCGCGCCCGCATGCGTCACCCGCACACATTTCGGCACACCCTTCACGCGTTTCGTGGCTGCATAGGGAGCTCCACCGAAGGCCCAGTGCCCGCGCCCGCATGCGTCAGCCACACCCATTTCGGCGCACCCCTCACACGTTTCGTGGCTCCATAGGGAGCTCCACCGAAGGCCCCAGTGCTGGCGCCCGCATGCGTCACCCACACCCATTTCGGCACACCCCTCACACGTTTCGTGGCTCCATAGGGAGCTCCACCGAAGGCCCCAGTGCCCGCGGCCGCATGCGTCCCCCACACCCATTTCGGCACACCCCTCACACGTTGCGTGGCTCCATAGGGAGCTCCACCGAAGGCCCCAGTGCCCGCGGCCGCATGCGTCCCCCACACCCATTTCGGCACACCCCTCACACGTCTCGTGGCTCCATAGGGAGCTCCACCGAAAGCCCCAGTGCCCGCGGCCGCATGCGTCCCCCACACCCATTTCGGCACACCCCTCACACGTTTCGTGGCTCCATAGGGAGCTCCACCGAAGGCCCCATTGCCCGCGGCCGCATGCGTCCCCCACACCCATTTCGGCACACCCCTCACACGCTTCGTGGCCCCATAGGGAGCTCCAGCGAAGGCCCCAGTGGCTGCGCTCCCATGCGCCCACCGCGCCCATTTCGGCACACCCCTCAGACGCTTCGTGGCCCCATAGGGAGCTCCAGCGAAGGCCCCAGTGGCTGCGCTCCCATGCGCCCACCGCACAGATTTCGGCACACCCCTCACACGTTTCGTGGACCCATGGGGAGCTCCCCATAGGAGCCTCCACCGAAGTGCCCCAGAGGCCCGCGCCCGCATGCGTCAGCCCACCCATTCGGCACACCCCTCAAACGTTTCGTGGTCCCATAGGGAGCTCCACCGAAGGCCCCAGTGCCCGCGCCCGCATGCGTCAGCCACACCCATTTCGTCAACTCCCTCACACGTTTCGTGGCCCCATAGGGAGCTCCACCGAAGGCCCCAGTGCTGCCGCCCGCATGCGTCCCGCACACCCATCCCCTTCACACATTTCTTGGCCCTATAGGGAGCCCCACCGAAATTGGTAGTGTCAACTGCGGTATTCACACCTGCACATGGTTGGGTCCTTCGTCAGGCTCATTTTTCCAACCATCCTGTGGTGTTGGGTTCTCGGTTTGAAGAGACAGTGGCCCGCGTCTCCTCTCCTCCTCCTCTCCTTCTCTTCCTCCTCCTCCTCCTCCTCCTCCTCCTCCACCTCCTCCTCCTCCTCCTCCTCCTCCTCCTCCCTCCCTCCTCCTTCCTCCTCCTCCTCCTCCTCCTCCTCCCTCCTCCTCCTCCTCCCACCAATCACCGTCATCACCCATTTCGGCACACCCCTCACGCGCTTCGTGGCCCATAGGGAGGTCCGCCGAAGGCCCAGTGCTGCGCCCCGCATGCCGTCACCACACCCTTTTGGCGCCAACCCTCACACGTTTCGTGGCCCCATAGGAGCTCCGCCGAAGGCCCCAGTGCTGCCGCCCGCATGCGTCACCCACACCATTTCGGCACAACCTCACACGTTTTCCGTGGCCCCACAGGAGCTCCGCGAAGGCCCCAGTGCGGCCGCCCGCATTTATGCGTCACCCACACCCAATTCGGCACACCCCTCACACTTTCGTGGCCCCATAGAGCCCCACCGAAGGCCCAGTGATGCCGCCCCCGCACCCCCACCAACCCAATCCGGCCCACCCCTCACACGGCCCTCGTGGCCATAGGAGCTCCGCCGAAGGCCCCAGTGCTGCCGCCCGCATGCGTCACCCACACCCAATTCGGCAAACCCCTCACACGTTTCGTGGCCCCATAGAAGCTCCACCGAAGGCCCCAGTGCCGCCGCCCGCATGCGTCAGCCACACCCATTTCGTCAACTCCCTCACACGTTTCGTGGCCCCATAGGGAGCTCCACCGAAGGCCCCAGTGCTGCCGCCCGCATGCGTCACCCACACCCAATTCGGCACACCCCTCACACGTTCCGTGGCCCCATAGGGAGCCCCACCGAAGGCCCCAGCGCTGCCGCCCGCATGCGTCCCCCACACCCAATTCGGCACACCCCTCACACGTTTCGTGGCCCCATAGGAGGCTCCGCCGAAGGCCCCAGTGGGTGTGCCCGCATGCGTCCCGCACACCCAATTCGGCACACCCCTCACACGTTTCGTGGCCCCATAGGGAGCTCCACCGAAGGCCCCAGTGCTTTGCCGCCCGCATGCGGCGTCCCCCAAACACAATCCGGCACACCCCTCACACGTTTCGTGGCCCCATAGGAGCTCCGCCGAAGGCCCCAGTGCTGCCGCCCGCATGCGTCACCCACACCCAATCCGGCACACCCCTCGAAGGCCCCAGTGCTGCCGCCCGCATGCGGCACCCACACCCAATTCGGCACACCCCTCACACGTTTCGTGGTCCCATAGGAGCTCCGCCGAAGGCCCCAGTGCTGCCGCCCGCATGCGTCACCCACACCCAATTCGGCACACCCCTCACACGTTTCGAACCCCATAGGAGCTCCGCCGAAGGCCCCAGTGCTGCCGCCCACATGCGTCACCCACACCCAATTCGGCACACCCCTCACACGTTTCGTTGCCCCATAGGGGCTCCGCCGAAGGGCCCAGTGCTGCCGCCCGCATGCGTCACCCACACCCAATTCGGCACACCCCTCACACGTTTCGTGGCCCCATAGGAGCTCCGCCGAAGGCCTCAGTGCTGCCGCCCGCATGCGTCACGCACACCCAATTCGGCACACCCCTCACACGTTTCGTGGCCCCACAGGGAGCCCCGCCGAAGGCCCCAGTGCTGCCGCCCGCATGCGTCACGCACACCGAATTCGGCACACCCCTCACACGTTTCGTGGCCCCATAGGGAGCTCCGCCGAAGGCCCCAGTGCTGCCGCCCGCATGCGTCACCCACACCCAATTCGGCACACCCCTCACACGTTTCGTGGCCCCATAGGAAGCTCCGCCGAAGGCCCTAGTATTGCCGCCCGCATGCGTCACGCACACCCAATTCGGCACACCCCTCACACGTTTCGTGGCCCCATAGGGAGCTCCCCGCACACCCATTTCGGCACACCCCTTACACGCTTCGTGGCCCCATAGGGAACGGGAACTCTACCGAAGGCCCCAGTGCTGCCGCCCGCATGCGTCACGCACACCCAATTGGGCACACCCCTCACACGTTTCGTGGCCCCATAGGGAGCTCCGCCGAAGGTCCCGTTGGGTGTGCCCGCATGCGTCCCGCACTTTCATTTCGGCACACCCCTCACGCGTTTCGTGGCCCCGTAAGGAGCTCCACCGAAGGCCCCAGTGCTGCCGCCCGCATGCGTCCCGCACACCCATTTCGGCACACCCCTCACGCGTTTCGTGGCCCCACAGGGGCCCAGTGGGTGTGCCCGCATGCGTCCCGCACACCCATTTCGACACACCCCTCACGCGTTTCGTGACCCCTCACACGTTTCGTGGTCCCATAGGGAGCTCCACCGAAGGCGTGGGTGTGCCCATGCATGCGTCCCGCACGGCACACCCCTCGCACGTTTCGTGGCCCCATAGGGGCTCCACCGAAGGTCCCAGTGGGTGTGCCCGCATGCGTCCCGCACACCCATTTCGGCACACCCCTCACACGTTTCGTGGCCCCATAGGGAGCTCCACCGAAGGTCCCAGTGGGTGTGCCCGCACGCGTCCCGCGCACCCATTTCGGCACACCCCTCACACGCTTCGTGGCCCCATAGGGAGCGCCACCGAAGAAGATATTCACAATTGCGGTATTCACAATTGCATATGGTTGGGTCCTTCGCTAGGATGATTGTTAAAAAGAACGGTCCTAAAACCTTCCTACAGCCCTCTACAAGATGTTTTTTCGGAAGAACCTTCCTAAACCCTGCCAAACACCTTCACCCGGAGGGTTTTTGTTGGAAGAACCTTCCTGAAACCTTCCCAAAACCTTCCTCGGAAAGGCTTTTTTTCCTCATGCAAGCAAGCAAGCAAATGCTGAGTACGAAACGCACATGAGCACATAGCCACTATCACGTGGCATCGCAATACTTGCTGACTGCGACACGCCACGCCGTGGCCGGTTTGCGCACGCGGGCCGCATGTTGCTCTCACCCCGCACCCCTGTCATCATGATAAGTTTGCCTCTGCGGTCGAGAGGGCGCCTGCACCTTTATGACTCGGAGCCGCAGTCTCCTAAAGGGAAGCGCGGTGAACACATGCCTTCGAAGCTATCGATGCCTCGGTGTGGTCATCCTCTCCTAGCAACCCTCCGACGGCAAACCCACCGCGCCCAAGGTGCTTGACGTAGAAGTTCAAGTACAAGGCGCCATGCTCAGTGTGCCCATGGGCGACTTTGAGTTCTACGCTCCCAAACTTTAATCACTGCGGATGCTCATCGCGCACACCCTCAGCGTGGAAACGGAGACCGTCGATCCCCTTCGCCTCCACCCACGCACCTGTGATATTCAGCTCGTGGAAATACATGTCTGCGCACTGCCCTCCAAATTGACGCGCCTCAGCCTCCACGCGAAGCATTGCTTTGGAACGCCTTCCACGGGGGATGTTAATCAGAACATGCTTTCATGGTTGCATCAAGTCGAGCCGCTGACCAAGAACGTTCTGAAGGTGGAGGTCGCCAGTGGAAGCCACGCTTGCTCCACCCGGCATGGGAGCTCCAGGAGGAAACGTCGGATGTGGCGTCGGCCAGCCCAGAAGATACGTCGGGCTGGGGGTCGGGCTGGGCGTCGGGAACGGAGTCGGGAAGCCCGTTGGGAAGTGCGTCGGGAAAGCTGTCGGAAACGGCGTCGGGAACGACGTCGGGAAGGGCGTCGGAAACGGCGTCGGGAGCGCCGTCGGAAACGGCGTCGGAAACGGCGTCGGAAACGGCGTCGGGAACGCCGTCGGAAACGGCGTCGGGAACGCCGTCGGAAACGGCGTCGGGTAAGGCGTCGGGTAGGGCGTTGGGTAAGACGTCGGGTAGGGCGTCGGGTTCGGCGTCAGGTTCGGCGTCGGGTTCGGCGTCGGGTACGGCGTCGGAAACGGCGTCGGGTACGGCGACGGGTTCGGCGTCGGGTTCGGCGTCGGGTTCGGCGTCGGGTTCGGCGTCGGGTACGGCGTCGGGTACGGCGTCGGGTACGGTGTCGGGTACGGCGTCGGGTACGGCGTCGGGTACGGCGTCGGGTTCGGCGTCGCGGGGATTTGCACGCAGCAGCAGCCGCACCACGCATTTACGTAGTATGTACCTTGCGCACAACCGCTGCCGCAAGCCCAATAATACGAGCTACTGCCGCAAGCCCAATAATACGAGCTACCACATGAGACCCTTTCTTGCTTTGTAGTGTTCGTATTGTTGAAATTGTCGGGGCTGTCATTCGCTCGTAACGCGCGCCCTGACGCGGTCGTCTACACATGCATAGAAATCGCGGTGGGTACCCCGTGGGCGACCAGCACCACTGACCACACGGCCCAGGGCATCCTCTGGGCTGCAGAACGGAACTGGGGGAAGATCGTTTGCGTACGTATGTGCTTGCGAAATACTGGACGGAGGAGCCTGCACAGCGATAGCTTGAACCTCCGAGGCTTGAGCCAAAATGTCTACGGAACCTCGGAAAGGCTTGTTGGAAGAACCTTGCTGAAATCTCCCCGAAACCTTCCTCAGGTGTTTTTTTGGGATAAACGGTCCTAAAACCTTCAGCAAACCATCGTCGGGAAGGCTCTTTTGGAAGAACCTTCCCAACAAGTTCCAAAAGCCTTCCTCCGGATGTTTGTTTGGAAGAACCTTCCCCAGGAGGGCTATCTGCAAGAACCTTCCTAAAACCGTCCTCAAAAAAGGTTTCAAAGGGGGTTGGCCGAACTGCCGCGCCCAACCGCACTCGAGCAACGAAGAACGAGCAGTCTCAATTCAAAATTCACGAGGCCAAACGGGAGGGGGGGACAATCAGCTACAAATGCCAATTATCCTGGCGAAGAACCCAACCATATGCAATTGTGAATACCGCAATTGTGAATATCTTCTTCGGTGGCGCTCCCTATGGGGCCACGAAACGTGTGAGGGGTGTGCCGAAATGGGTGCGCGGGACGCGTGCGGGCACACCCAACGGGACCTTCGGTGGAACTCCCTTTGGGGCCACGAAACGTGTGAGGGGTGTGCCGAAGTGGGTGTGCGTGACGCATGCGGGCGGAAGCACTGGGGCCTTCGGCGGAGCTTCCTATGGGGCCACGAAACGTGTGAGGGGTGTGCCGAATTGGGTGTGCGTGACGCATGCGGGCGGCAGCACTGGGGCCTTCGGCGGAGCTCCCTATGGGGCCACGAAACGTGTGATGGGTGTACCGAATTGACGCACGCGGGCGGCAGCACTGGGGCCTTCGGCGGAGCTCCCTATGGGGCCACGAAACGTGTGAGGGGTGTGCCGAATTGGGTGTGCGTGCCGCATGCGGGCGGCAGCACTGGGGCCTTCGGCGGAGCTCCCTATGGGGCCACGAAACGTGTGAGGGGTGTGCCGAATGGGTGTGCGTGGACGCATGCGGGCGGCAGCACTGGGGCCTTCGGCGGAGCTCCCTATGGGGCCACGAAACGTGTGAGGGGTGTGCCGAAATGGGTGTGCGGGACGCCTGCGGGCACACCCACTGGGACCTTCGGCGGAGCTCCCTGTGGGGCCACGAAACGCGTGAGGGGTGTGCCGAATTGGGTGTGCGGGACGCCTGCGGGCACACCCACTGGGACCTTCGGCGGAGCTCCTATGGGGCCACGAAACGCGTGAGGGGTGTGCCGAATTGGGTGTGCGTGACGCATGCGGGCGGCAGCACTGGGGCCTTCGGCGGAGCTCCTATGGGGCCACGAAACGTGTGAGGGGTGTGCCGAATTGGGTGTGGGTGACGCATGCGGGCGGCAGCACTGGGGCCTTTGGCGGAGCTCCTATGGGGCCACGAAGCGCTGTACTGGGTAGGTGAAACGCAGGGAAGAGGGGGAGGAGGGAGGAGGAGGGGGAGGAGGAGGGGGAGGAGGAGGAGAGGAGGAGGAGGAGAGGAGACGCGGGCCACCGTCTCTTCAAAACGAGGACCCAACACCACAGGATGGTTGGGAAAAACACATTCGACTTACGTTCGAGACCAGAATTTCGAAACGAATGCGGCGACGATGCCCCGCACGGAGGCCCAAAACGGGAAGGGAAAACATCGCAATCATAATTCCTCATCCCTCCTTTTCCTCCGAAATCTGCAGAGAGTTCGGCAGAGGTCTCCGGCCATCCCCAGAGATCTCCGGATTTCCCCAGTGGGCTTTGTCTTTCGTGTCCTGGTTGCTCGGCTAGGTGATATCGCAGAGATTCGCGCTGCGGAACCCTTTGATAACGGCGCCCTCCGGCCCAATGCACATTGCCACTGGAGAGGGCGACAAACGCCTTGTGCAGGGTGCGAGGCGCGCAGGAAAGACGGCGGACCCGTCGGCCAGGAGGAACCACATCAATATCCTCTCGCGGATGCGGGCCTGATCCGCCATGCCCGACGCAGCTCCATCGTCTGAGAGGCAAAAAATGTTGTCAGAATTCGTTCCACACGTTCTACAATCACATGTTGCGAACGCTGGGGTTCCACGGTCAGATTGACATCTACTGTCCTTTGATGTGGCCTATTCTGCTCGTGTGGATTGCTACTCGCAGATAGTCGCCCGACTGGGGGAAAATTGAGCCAGTGCTGGTCCATGGACGTGCTGCCCCTGCTCGTGTCGATCACCCCTGCATCGAGGCTCACTTGGAAGCCTAGTTGGAGAGACGCCTTCTTGCGTCAGCTTCATTTGGCTGTGAGAAAGCAGCGTCTGCCGCCGCCTGGGGGGGTCCACATCAACGTGCCACTTAAAGCCATTGCTTATATTGCCCAACAGTTGCTGCGCGACACGCTGGTGTCAGCAAATCGTATGCCTTTAATGCGTCGCTGGCTGCTGTTGGCGACGCATGGGCGGGCTGGTCGTGCTCAGATGCCGCTGCGATACTCAGCCAGCACGACTTGCAGCTTCGATGTGTTCTTCTGAGATTCTGGGCATGTCGCAGAAGAAACGTGTAGCAGCTGTCCAAAGGACTGGCATGTATGACGTGAAATTGCGTTGGTGCGTTGGGATGTGCCACTCAGGAAGATTGCACATCAGTTCTGGCAGCTGATGTCAAAGTCAATGGGTGAGTGGATTCTGCATGTACTTATCCGATTCGCAATCGCATCGGAAGATGACTTCTCGCCTCCCGTGGCCTTCGTCAGATAGGTTCTGGTACAAATAGATCATGATGCTATTGTCCAGGTGGGCGCCCACGCCGTCCGAGTATTGCGAGCACGTGCTCTCTCTCCCCGCTCCCCGCGACGTGGAGAAGGATCTGTTTGGGTGCCCAATGACAAACACAAGAAAACGTGGTCTGCTAGTGTTGCTTCATGCGTTTATGTTTTCCACTGTGTGTTCAATCAGCCTCTTTGGGATATGCCTGACATCACCCTTGACAGCGCAACTGTTTGCATCCAGCGGGCTCTCGAGCGCACGTTCCTATCCGACTGGAAGGCGTCCTTCGGATATCCCGAACTGTGCGGCGCCTCCCCGCGTTGTACAATGCGTGGTTTCACGTTTTGCCAGAGCGGCAGCACTTGTGTGAAGGCACGACGTTCGTGCTGCCGGGAAGTGGTGGCTTTCAATCGATGGCCAGCGAAGTCGGCGTGGAGACGTGTGTGACGGGGGGCCCAGACCATTGTCAGACGCTTCGGCGGGGGATGCGAAGTTTGGCGGTTACGTGTTGTGCAACCGACTCTGAAACGCGCTTTTGCTCAACTGAGTGATGTCCCTTGTTCTGCTCATGTCGTAGAGCTCCGAAGGGGTGGGAAGGGGTTCGCAGCTGATGCAAGGCAAATGTTTGAACCGATTCCTACCTAGCTCGAGTGTGCTGGATTCACTCACGAACGTGTTTGACACTGCTGCTGACGCCTCCGGTGAGAGTAATCGGCACGGGTCTCGTCGTGCATATATGTTTGGCGCATCTGTGCACAAGTCATCCTTCGCCCGTGCGTCCATTGATGCGGAATCCCACCAGCCCTCTGGGCGTCGGTGGTTTAGGGTCTCCTTTTCCACCCCTCCCCCTTCCCCTTCGGGGAGGGGTTCACCCCTCCCCCTAACCCCTCCCCGTGGACCTGGACGGGGGCCCCCCCGAGGCACCCAAGACGCCGAAAACTCCCTCAGGACGACCCTTTACTCGCCTGGGCGTCGTTTCTGGATGGGCTGGTGGGGGTACTTTTTGGTCAGCGGCCGCGGGTGAGCGCGCCAGCGGCGAATCCAGTCAAAGCGGGGCACGCAGCGACAAATTCACCGAAAGAAGCGGGGCGCAGCCTCACCTAAAGCGGCTAAGCGGAGCATCGCGCAGCACCTCAGCGGCGGACCGGCGAGTGGATTGGGGCAGGCTGAAACTGAGTCGCACTGCCAGCGCGACGGTATGCGCGGCGTCGGAAGCGTCAGGTAGTCGGGAAGAACGACGAGCAGGGACAGAAGCCGAGTAATTAATGCAAGGGCGCGAGACCCTGGACAACTGCGAGAGTGCCAGGGTGGCCGCAGCCAAGAGGACCGACAGTCGGAGGTCGAATTGATGCCGGCGCGGGCGAGAGCGTTGGCAGGCTGCAAGAACCCAGGGTGGCCGAAGCCGCAAAGCCCACGGCAGCAAAACGCACGAGTACGAGAAGCAGCCAAGCTGCCGCGCGGCCAAAATGGCGCGGGTCACCACGAACAAGTGCATGAAGTGACGCCAGGATAGGCGCACACCAAGAGCCCTGAAGAGGGCCACCAGCCCGTAGTCAGCACACCGGAAGTGGCGACAGGCGAGCATCGGCACCACGGGGGAGACCCGGGACGGAAACCACGTTTGCAACCGCAGCGTGGCAGGAGCACGGAGGTCTGAGCTGAGCCACAGACGGCCGTGGGCTCCGTGGAAAAGGGGAGAAACCGTGACTTGGGCGGAAAATCGAGAAGCCAGTACGGCGGGGGACGGCGCCACCGACCGACGGGGAAAGCGGGGGCCAAGCCGAGAGGGGGGGGGGGGGGGCGCACCCCGACCCGGCGGGCCGCCCGGAGGCGCGGGGGAAGGGACGCGCCAGGAGTTAAAACAACTAAAGCAGGCCAGAGGCCGATGGGGGACAGGTGGACCACAGCCCCAGCGGTAGCCCACGAGTCAGCATTGCCAGCAGGCCACTGCCCGAGTTCCCACGGGCGGGGAGCAGTGGGGGGCTGGGCAGGGAGTGGCACCAGGGAAGGAACACTGCCTGCAAGTCAAGCGACGGCCACAGCAGGGACTGCAGCAGACGCGTCTAGAGTGAAACAAAAAGGGGACAGGTGGACCACGGCCCCGGCGGTGACCCATGAGCCAGTTTTGTCAGCAGCCCGCTGTCCCTGTCCCGAGGGCCAGGAGCAACGGGGGCTGGGCAAGGAGTGGCACCACGGGAGGATCACTTGCCTGCAAGTCGGACGTCGGCCACAGCGAGTGCTGTGGGAGTCGCGTCTAGGGTGATACCAGCGGGGGCCGCCGTCGGAGGCCCCCGCCCAAGCCCCCGTGCATGCGCGATGTCGGAGGTCCAAACCAGGGGTGGCAAGCGACCACTGCATGCTGTCTAAGAACGAGGCAGCGAAACTTTTGGCCTAACGGGCCCCATTTTAGGTGGGAAGAGCAATCATATCGAACCGCGTTCCTTCTTGGCCTAACGGACCCTATTTCAACTGAAGAATCAATGGCACAGCCGCGGCAAGCCCGGCAAGCCTGAGGCCTGCACCACATGGAGAGGATAGCTGCGGTCGGCTGCTCTCTGGGGCGCCAGGTCGGCGTCGGGCCAGGTGTGCCGGGGCAGGTTCGGCTGGGTAACCGGCGGCGGAGCCAACGCAGTGCCGGCAAAGCGCCCGCGATCACGATGCGGCGCGGCGGGGCCCAACGGCGTGCAGGGGTTGGGGCATCATCGCCATGTGTGGGGGCGCTTATCCCCTCCCCCGTCACTGCTATCGCCACCGCCACGTTTGCCCGCGGCCTGCCCGCGTTTGCCCGAGGCCTGCGACCATGACCATGAGTCCCAGACCTGGGGTTGGCGGGAGCTTGTGGAGCATCCCTTGTGCTGCGGGGCGCTGGTGCCCTGGTATCCTGACCACTTGTCGCGCTCCCGTACCCATCTGACCTGGGGCCCGCGTTTGCGGCCCATCTCGCAGGCATCATGCCCGCGGCGCTCCCGGGCGCCAAGGAAAGCACGGCGCGCGCCTTCAGGGTTCAGCGCGGGGTCGCTCTTTGGGCCGCTGGCCCCTGCCGGGTGCGTGCGGGCGCAGGCGTGCCAGATGCTGCTGAACACTCCCCCCGTGGTATTTTGGAGACGGGGGATCCTGGCTGAAGGTGTTTCCGCGGTCTTTTCGAGATCGGCATTGCCCAACCGTTCCTTGCACATGGGGCCCCCTCCGATGGGATCGACGAAGTCGTCAAGGACCCGCGTGGAGCCCCATTCGCAGGGGTCGGCGAGCGGCGGTCTCGAGCTGGCTGTTTGGGGTGGGGCCTGGGGGCCCGGGGCGGGCTGACTGGAGCTGCCCGGCTGGAAGTGGCGATCGCGCCACCCCGGGGGGGAGGAGGAGCGACTGTCTGACGCTGCTGCTGGGGAGCTGCTGTTCTCCGGCCCCCAAGCAGGCAAGGGTTGCCTCTGCGGGAGGTCGCGCGTCACCATGGGCGGTGGGCTGGCCCTGACGTTGCCCCTCGGCTGGCGTCGCTCGGGCGGGCCCTCGCTGAGGCAACGGGCGTCTGATCCGAACGCCCCTAGCGGGTCGTCGGGAGGGCTGCCTCCCGTTGCTTCGTCTGCTGTCCCGGTCGAAGGAGGGGGCGGGGAGCTCAGGGCCGGCCGTGCCGTCTGGTGTTCCGCCATGGGGGGGCGCGGGAGTCGGGGGGGCGGCGTCGCCCCTTTCCTCGTCGTAGTCTATCCCGTCGACCTCCGCCTTGACGGTGGACGCTGGGATCGTCGGGGAGCAAGTGTCCTCTCCTCGGGGAGAGGAACCTGGCGCGTCGGGGCCTGTCACCAGGGGGTTGGGGTCTGTCCCGGGCGCGGGGGGCCCGACGTCATTGCTGACTGCGCCGTGCGTGGTGGCACCGGTGGCTGGGGGGGCGTCGCAAGCCGATCCAGCTACGCGCCCGGGCTCTGGCTGCAGCCAGGCTATCGGGGATTCCCCCCGAGGCGGGGCGTTAGCTTCGTCAACGCATGGGGCCGAGGGGTCGTGCTCCGCCAGGGTGGTGATGGAAGTGGCTGCGAGTGTGCCAGCGTCCAGGCTGGCGATGAAGCTGGCGAGGACGGCGAGGTCATGGCGGAAGGGGTTTGGACCCCTGGTGAAGGCTACGCCCTGGTGATGGGTCGTCCAAGCAAGCTGGTGCTTGGGACTGTGTAGCAGGTGCCCGACTACCCTCGCCGCCCACCTCTTGCCCTCCCAGGTGACGCCGCCGGGGAGTCCATTGTCAGGGACCTCGGGGCCGTACACCTTACGCAGGAAAGGGGCAAGCTGGCGAGCCGACCACGAGGTCTCCAGGTCGCTCGGGGCTGGAATATCGGCGTCGTAGTCCTTCGCAAAGTTCCTACACTTGTCGTCCAGCATTGGGTGGTAGTCCCGCAAGTTGGCGACCATGGTGTGGTGGACCTCTTTTTGCTTGTTGCGCCGCCCATGCTTGGGCAGGCTTTCCTCTTCGAGGGATAGAGCTGCAACGTTCCTGCGACCTACTGTGGGGACCTCCGGGGGACGTAAGTCTGGGAGAAAGGCCAGGATCTCGGCGACCGTGCGCCAATCGAGCTGTTCCGCGGCCCGCCGTTTGTGCGCCCTCTGGGGGGAGGCTGCGGGCGTAGGGGTCGTAGGCGTTCGCGTCCGCGAACGCTGGTGTGAGGAGGGCTGCCAGATCTGGGGCAGTTTCGCTGGAGTCCGCCCGCGCTGTCTGGCGTGGGCGGGCTGTCGGCTGCCGCGGGAAGACGTCACCAGAGTCGCGGTCCATGATGTGGTCCAGGGTTACGGGGCCGACGTTCCAGATGACTAGGCGCCCCCGGCAACACCATGTGGCGTTCCACTTGCGCTGGGCCCACGAAAACGGCCAGTGGCCCCAGCTGAAGGGGCCTGTTTTCCCGCGGCCCGAGGCCTCGGGCTCAGCCTTCCAGAGGGAGCAGCCGAGCGCCGGCGCGTCCACCCCCCAGACGAGCAGGGGGCCGGAGGGGGGGGCACGTGTCGAACTTGGCGGGGTAGGGGCCTGTTTTAAAAGCGTCGTTGCCGAACCTTCCGTCCGAGATCCTTATGGCCAGGACCGTGGTGTTCGCGGGCCGGGGGACGTGAGGTCCGGATGGGGTCATGAGGAGGTCGCTCAGACGCCTCTGGTCTCTCATCGGTGGGGTCGCGCCAGTATCCCACGGGCCCAGGGCAGGGGGGCGGTGGGAGGGCGTGGGCGACTGGGTCCTTGTCACGTCCGTTCCGCCACGTTGTGCCGTCGGAGACTTTGGCTGCGACGGTCGCGCCTGCGGGGCTTGGGATGCGCTGGATGTTAAGGTGAGCCACCCAGCAGTTCTCGCATAACCACCTGAGGTTCTTCCCGTCCAGGTAGGCTTGCGGCACGTTGCTAGCCAGAAGGCCCCTGACCGAGTCGTCCTCCTAGGTTCCGTCGGTGTGCTTCAGCTTGTAAGTCTGGCAGCGGTCGCAGGTGAGGGAAGCGTTCTTCTGGTCGCACTGTAGCCTGGCATCGGCGATGGCGGGTGGGACTAGCTTCGCGCCCGGCGCGGGGGCAAGAGGCGCGGGGGGCGACAAGTCGGTTTTGGAGAGGGCTGCGCCCCCCCCCCCCCACCGCGCCCAAGGGCAGCGTCAGCCTTGTTCCCCCAGGCGCGAGTCGGACCCGGCCAGGGCCGCGTGGAGGGCGCAAACTGAGCACTTGTAGTCTGCGAGAGGGTCGAGGTTCGCAGGGGGGACGATTGCCTCCAGGACTAGCATCGGGACCTTGAGCTTGAAGCCGGCCATCTTCATGTCCTTCCAGGTCCGGGGACAACCCGGCTTTCTGGCTGCGTCATGGTGGCGAGCGTTCGCCACCAGCTTGGAGACTTGTGAGAGTGCGTCTTCGATCTTCCCATGCAGGTCGGTAAAGTCATCCAGCTTGAGACCCCATGCTGCTGCGAACTTCTGTCGGAACTCTAGGTGGGCGTCTTGCCAGGGTACACAGAGGCCAAGCACGGTCTCGATGACGTCCCCCGCGCCCTCGGCGTCTGCGAAAGGCCAGAGAAAGGCCCTGGGCTCTCTGATCATGAGCATCATGATGACCAGTAGGGCGCGGGCCTTCCGTGTGTCCATGGGGCGGTCGTCAGTGTCCTCCTGTCGGTCGCGCAACTCGGGGTCTTTGTGTCCGGCGCGTAGGAGAAGCGCCAGGGTGCCCATGCTGGGGCGCGACCTGCGGCGACAACACTTGCTGGTGGACGCGCCCCACGCCAGGGGGACTTGCCTTCGGCGCGCACTGGCGCCAAGACACGCGGCGCCCCTTCGACGCAGGGCGCGGTGGAAGGGAGTCGGTTGAGACAGCGCGCGCGGTGTCCTCCCGGCGGGGGCCCGAGCCCAATACCCACACCAGGCAGGCCCATAACATGTTGTAGACCAGGCTGCTGGTATCCAAGCCGATGGCCATGTCGTAGAGGAAGCCGAGGTGGGACCAGGCTTTCCGGTCGAGCCGGCCTGGGTCCCTGGGGGTGTCCGCCAGGGAGAACTCGCGGGGGTGAAGTCCGGAGACCAGGTAGAGGACCACGGCGAACGCAAGCTTTAAATGAGGTTGTTCATGGCGGTCAGAATGGAACGCCCCAGGGCTTCCCAGTTGAAATCTGGCTCGAGCGGCGACTCGGCTCTGTCCGCGAAGCTGTTGGCCAGGGATTGGCGGGCGCGTTTTATGGCCGAGTCCATCTCCTTCGTCGCGTCGTCTCCGTCGGCGTTGCTGGACCAGCAGACAGGGGTGGCGACCCAGGTCGCGAGGTCGTGGATCGGGTCGAAGTCGGTGTCCGGTTCCAGGAGGAGGCGATTGCCTGGAGTGCGTTTCTTCTATCGTAGCGAGCTTGAGTGTGCCCTTTCTGAGGTGCTGGTGGGCGATGCGCCGAACCCCAAAGAAAATCAGACTGATTCCGGCCCGGTCGCAGTCACGTTGGTCGACGATTCGACCCCGGCCGACGGCGTCGACAGGACGGTCGTCAAACTCGCTCGACCCAACGCTCGGTGCCGGGGAACGGCTGCGGCCAATCCCGTTGCCTTCGCCTCCCTTGCGCTAGCCGCCATCACTCTTGCCTCTCCACCGCGGGAATGTCGGATGAAGCCCGTGATGTTGCTTGGGCCCTGAGGCCACCCATCCTCCAGGATCGCTGTCTGCAGGTGGTGCCCGGCGACCGGGCGCACTGAAATCCCCTTGACCAGGGCGGGCATGAGGGCGCGGACGATGTCCATTGCCAGGGCTGCCTCCGGGAGGTTCGCGTAGCCAGCGCGTATGCCAGACGTGACTTCCAGGGAGGGGTCGTCGACAAGTAGGAAACGGCGCCTGTCGTTCGGGTCGGCGGAAGCCGGGTGAAGCGGGGCAAAGGTCGGTTCAAGGTCGTCTATTCGGACTTCGAGAGTCTGGCCAGTTCGCTCAGCCAGTCGCCGCCCCAGGGCCTGATGGCGCGCCAGGGGAGACCTTCGACCAGGGGCCGGTCTGAGAGGGGTGCAAGAAGCCCGCTGGTCATGCAGTTGTTATAGAAAGCCCAGTTCGGCCAGGCGAGGATCTGCGGGTGCATCCTGTTGCACGCCGCGAGCTGAATGACAGCTGAGCCTTGCCCCCTGAGGGCGCGCAGTAGGCGGTCGAAGATGCTGGCGCAGAGGCCCAGGTCGGCGGCTAACTTGGAAATGACCGCGGGGGGAAGTTGCTTGGGATCCCCCACCAGCACCAGGCGGCCACCGCTGCGCACCAGATTGACCAGGGACGTGGTGGAGTGGAGCTCAGTGGTCTGGCCCGCCTCGTCGATGACCAAGAGCGCGAGCTGGTTGGGGCGCCCACCAAGTGCCTCAGCCGCTTCGTGGGTGGAGACGATCACTTTCGCCTTGTTGATGAGGGCAGTGCGGAATTGCATGAAATCCTGCGCGGAACCCTCAGAGAGCTGGAAGCGGCCTGTGGCGCTCTGGTAGTGTCCTTCCGGGGCGAGGTAAATCAGCTCTTCGTCGACCTTCTCTTTCCTGGCGAGCCGGGCGAAGCGGTCAGGGAAGCAGGTATGAGAGCCCAGTTGGTTCACACGGTACGTCGCAGCCATGGCGAGCGCAGGTTGGTCTGCAGCGGTGTTCGATCCGGCTGCCAGTGCGACTGCTTGCCCACTCCTGAGCATGCCCCCCCATGGGTGTCCAGCGTGGCCGTGGACAGCTTGGTCTTGCCTGTGCCAGGCGGGCCGTGAACGGTGGCGTGGTGCGCCACGGTCGCCAGTGGGGCGCGCCTGGCGTCTGGCTTGAGACCGTGCCTGGTTGCTCCTAATTCCAGGGTCTGTCGAGGGTCTCGCTTTGGCCCTTAGGAAAACATGGCCCACGGCCGAGGTCACCTCGTCGTCGGTGAAGGAGGAAACTTCGGGGGGGGGGGCAGGGAAAGAGAGCTTGTCGGGCGCGCGTAGGGCCTGGATGTCGGCGTCGGGCACGGGGGCATCGCTCGCGGCAGACGCTCTGGCCCTCAGGTATTGGCCGACTCTGCCTGTCCTCGTGGCGTCGTTGACGGCGGCCTCGTCGTCTTTGGACGCGTTGAGGAAGGCCTGCAGGAAGGCGATGTTGTTGAGCGGAATCCCGAAGAGTTGCTGGGTTTTTTGGTTCAGGTGGTAGATGTCGTTGATGGCATTGGCTTGCCTCCAGCATTGTACCTCGGATGGGGCACGGTCAATCCTGCAATGGGCTTCGAAAGCTCTGTCCGGGGGTAGGGCCCTTGAGGTGTCTCCGTCGAAAGGGCCGTATTTCCCATAGCTGTAGGACACAATGCACCTGTCGGGCGCATATATGGTGTCCAGTGGGGCCCCCAGGGTCTCGCATTCTCGTTGTGGAACGTTGTCTCCCATGGCAGGCGGCCACTTGATCGTGACCTCTGCGACTTGGTCGACTGTGGGGCCCTGCACCGAGACCATGGCATCCTGCGACCCTCCATCTCCTTTCATGCTGATGCGGTACCTGGTCGGCCACTCGAGGAGGAGGAGCTCTTTGCCCTCTCCCGTCCACGGGCTGCGTCTCAGGTCGAAGCGATCCAGGTCGCGGTAGTCACTGTCGGGGCTGAGCTTGGTGATCTGTACTCCGAGGGCCACGCTGCCTTTCTTCGCGAGGTCGCCCCTGGCCCTGGGGTTTCCGTCGCACGGGGTTCCCAGGGGCGCCCGCCCCTCAATCCAGGCGATCCGCCTCAGCGCGAGGCCGCGGCCTCGCAGGGCGCAGGGCCACTGCGAAGGGAGCGGCGCGGCCACATCAAGGTTCCCCAGCGGGACTGTGGGCTGCAGGCGGGCCTGGCTGAGGCTGCTGCGGAGCCCGAAGATCCGTCGGACTTCGTGCGCAGCCGTGAGAGCGGGGGACTCGACCACGATTATGCTGCCAGGGTTGGGGGCGGGGGAGATGTCGTCTCCGTCGTCGAGCCTTACTGACCGGGTGCTTGGCTGGGGCTGCCCACTGATGGGGGCGAACGCGCTGTCCGGGCTGGGCCGAGACTGCGCGGGCAGAGCGTCGAGGGGCGAGGTGGCCTTAGCCCTTGCGGTGTCTGCGTCGTCGTCGTCGGCAATCCGCGCCTACCATCGCCATGCCTCAGTGCTGTCTGTGTGGGCGGGCCGAATCGTCACTAGGGTTAAACCGGATGCCACCAAGTGAGATGAAGTCCACGGGATCGTCGGTTAGCGGGTAGCTGGTGAACACGCGGAGGCAATCCTCTGGGATGGCAAAACCCGGCAGCGTCAGAGCACCGTCCACGACGGTGGGTTCAGGGGGGGCCCATCCGACCCAGGCCAACCTCTCGATGGGGCAATCGTGGTCGTAGTTCCAGGTGGTGCCCCATGTCATCGTCCACAGGTTGTCAGGGGGCGTGAAGGTGCAGTGGTCGGGCCAGCCGTGGGGGAACTGTCTGTTGCCTTCGAAAGTAGTGAGCCTCGCTGAGAAGGTGGTCGATGTCGTCGCATGGCTTCTGGCATAGCTCGCAATGCCATATCCACCTTCCGCCGAAGTCTAGTGTTTTTTGTTTTTAAAAAATGATTGTATATATAAATAAATAAAACTGCGGCTCCAAGGGCGGCTCCAGAGTGCGGGTCGATCTCGACAGGGGCGCAAAGCGAGACGATTGGCAACGAGGGCACATAGACCAACGCCGCGATCCACGTGCGAGGGACAAAATGAACCTCATTAGAGCCGACCCAGGAAACGAAGACGGCAGCAGACTGGAAAAGCCAGCGGAGGGTCGCACTGTGGCGCCAGCCAACACAGACCAAGCCAGCGAGAAGGCGGGAACGCTGGGCGGGCAGCACAGAGCCCGAGGAAAGGCACCGCCAAACGCGGCGAGGAGGAGCAGAAGGGGAGACAGGCGCAGGAGGCGACGAGGGGGGGGGGGAGGAAGGAAGCCTCACTCACAGAGCACCTAAAGTGCTCGAAATCTGTTTTTTTTTGTTTGTTTGATCTGCGGCTCCAAGGGCGATTCCAGAGAGCGGGTCGCATCGAGCATGGGGCAGCAGGCAAGATACTTGCCAGCGGGCCAAAAGCCAACGCCGGAGTGCTATTAGCGAATGCACGCAGCGGCATTCCAGAGAGCGGGCCGAATCGAGCATGAGCCAGCACGCAAGATAATTGCCAGCGGGCCAAAAGCCGACGCTGGAGTGCACAGGCGCCAGAGAGAGCGCGGGGGGGAAATGCGCGCAGACCGCGGCCCCAAGGACGAACCCAGAGAGCGGGCCGGAACTAATTGCAGGCGGGCCAAAGCCAACGCCGGAGAGCACCAGTGCCAGAGAAGGCGCAGCGAGCTTGGGGAGCCAAACGAGATAATTACCAGCGGGCCAAGGGCCAACGCTGGGATGCAAGTGCGAAGCGAGATAATTACCAGCGGGCCAAAAGCCAACGCCAGATGCACATGCGAGGACCAGGAACCCTCTCACTCACGGAGCAACTAAGGCTCATGGACAGCTGCACGCCACCAGTAGGTTAAGCACCACTGAACACGGTCATCAGACGAAATGCAACGAGGGGGGCGTGTTCCGTTCCGCCGACAGCGCCGCGTAGAGGCGAGCCCAGGCGGGCAAAGACCGTGTCCGAAAACGACGCCCGCGATGAAGCCGTCGTAAGTTTCTGCCAACGGGGGGTGCCACAGCAGAGACGTGAAGGCACGGAGAGGTGGAACGACGGGGCGGGCCTTCGGCCGACGTACCCATGCGCTCGAACGCCCGGGCGGGCGAGGCGGGCCCATGCTCGAGAACCTGGCCAAATCCCACCGTGCGCGTGGATTATTTCAGCCGGCGCCACACGGGCCAAGTCACGGTGCGCCGTGGAAGACAAGTCGCAACCATGCCACAGTGGTGCCCCGCATCCAGGGGGAGGGGGCAGGGTGCGCCACGACCTGTCGCTGAGATGAAACAACCACGACGAACGCCCTGTTGTGGTTGTGGAACGAAGGGGCGGGCCTTAAGCCGACGAACCCAGCCGCTCAAATGCCCGGGCGGGCGAGGCGGGCCCGCGCTCGCGAGAGCTAGGCCAAGTCGCACCGTGAGCGTGGATTATTTCAGCCGACGTCGCACGGGCTAAGACACGGTGTACCGTGGAAAGCAAGTCGCAACATGGTCCTGTTGGTGTCCCACATCCAGGGGAGGAATGCAGGGGGTGCCACGACATGTCACTGAGGTGGTGAAACAACCACGACGGGCGCCGAGCTGTGGATGCCGATGAGAAGAAAGGGGGGTGGGGGGGAGCGCAGCCGATAGCCGCAGGGCACGTGAATATGTGGGAACAGCCGAAGGCCCAACGCCCAGCATCAACCATGGACGCACGCAGCGTGGTCGGAAGGTGACCAGGATGGAGCCTGTCATTGAGGGAACGTTACCAGGTCGCTGCTGTCAGAAGCGCTGATAATGGAGCGAGGGGGGGGGGGGGAGCCTTGCCTTGCCCTGCAGCCCCAGCCGTCCAAGGTGGGTGCGCGGCGGGCACCTCGGGCCCATGCCAGAGAAGGGCCAATGCGAACCGTGCGACGGAAATATGGCGGCCGTTACCACACGGGCTAGAGGCCACGCTGAACCGTGGGAGTCTAGGCGCAGTGGGAGTGGTGCACCTCGTTCCCAAGAGGTGGCACGAATGTATTAAGGCCGGGGCCTGCCACTGCGGTGAAACCAGCCCCTGCTGCATAGGGGCTATCCGCGGAGGGGCCTGCGGGGACAGTCCCTGCAGCGTCTGTACCCTCGTGACCTCTGCTCCTGTGGGCGGCAAAGGGGCGGTAGAGGACCGTCGGGCAGCCGACCCACTGGGCCCCGCAAGGCACGTCGGGGGACCAAATGGCCCACAGGGTCAGCGCAATGAAGACAACCTTGTATAAGGAGGTGGAGGCAGCCCCCAACTGTCCGAGGTCGTTGTCGTCTAGAAAGCATGCGCGGCGCTCTGATACGGGTTGAGTGGCGACTCGTAGTATTGACATGACTAGGGGGAAAGGCCTTGAGCCGCATATGAGCTGCAGGACAAAGCGGGGCACCCTTTCCATCTGTCTCCCACGGAGGCGCTGCCTTCCTGGGCCTGGGGAAAGGCAGCGGGGCAGCGCTCCGACAGGGCGGGCCCGTCAGGCCCACTTGCGGGCGGAGTCCCATCCGCGCTGTCGTTTGTCAGCATACTGAGCGTCTACTCTGGGGGCCGAACGTGTCTCCCTGGTCCTCCAGTCGGAGCCGGACCACGTGTCCTGGCGGTGGCCCCACCCTTCCCATGCCTGCCATGTCTCCCATCGGGCTGCGGCACTGGGTGGGGTTGTCTGTTCGGCGACCCTGTAGTCGGTGTACGCCGGAAGGGAGTAGGCGGCCTCCTTTGGTTTGCTCCATGGGTGCCGTCGGCCCTCCCTGGCGGGCTCGCTCGAGGCAGCCAAGTGCGCGGGTTCCCTGTCGTCGGAGGGCACTGAGGGGGGGCAAGGCGCCGTCTTGCTGCCGTCTGCCCATGGGTATGGGCGTACGCCACCCTTGGGACCCTCGCGGTGCGTCCTGGTGTTACGCTGTAGCTGCTTGCGACGCCTGTCCGTAATGATTGGCCAGTCTACGCGGAGCTGGTGTTCGTCGTCCAACCTGTAGGCGTCGAAGCCCGCTTTGCCCCATGCCTGAAGAAAGTCTTCGCAAAGCTGCACGGAGTTCTTCTTGGGGTCGGACTTGATGCTGACCCATGGGCCCCCGTGCTTGCTGACTGACTTACGGACCCAGGCGGGCCAAATCCCGTTGAAGGCGCCTCCCAGCGTCCTCTGCAGTCGGCTGATCTTGTCTTGTACTGGCTCTTCCTTGTTGGTGTCTGCTTCGCTGATGGAGCTCAGGTACATAGGGAGACCGCGCACGAGGTCGTCAGGGCGTGCTGGTGGGATGGATGCAATCTGCGGCTCGCCTCCTCGGTCTGCGCTGCGATGCTGCCAAGAGGCCAGGGGGCTCAGTGGCGGGCGCTCTGCGTGGCTGAGAGCGGCGTCCTCGGGAATAGGGGTCGGCCGGGGTTCTGCCCTGTTTTCAACTAGCCTCAGCCTCGGTAGGAACGCGAGTACTCCCTAACGTACGGCGACCAGGCTTTGGACTCGGCACGCCGTGGGGGATTGGTCCACAGGACAGGCGGACTGTGGGAGGCATTACTGTCGCTGTGCTCTGGGGTGTCGGCTTTGGCCACTTGGCGTGCTGCACTGGCTCGGCTCGGGCCTCGGAGTCGTTCCTGTCTTGGTGGACTCCGTGCGCCTGCCATTCTGACTCTGGCGGGTCCCAGTCTCGCTCCTCGTCGCCGCCGCCACTTCCATAATCGCGCGGGGGCGGAGCCCCCCCTCCCTCACCGCTGGACTGCCCTGGCGCGGCAGGCGGCTGGGGGATAGCTCGGGCGGGGCGCGGGGGGGTCGGGGTCGGGCGAGGTCGCCCGGGGACGGAGCCAAACCGCGTTGGAGAATCCTTCCTCTTCCGCACCGCAAGTCTTTCCGTCCTTCCGCGAGCTGGCTAGGAGCTTGATTGTTCCTTCTGCGTGGTCGTCCTATGTTTGTGATAGGAAGGTGGTTAGTGTATCAAGTGGCTGTCGTTGTGGGCATTGACGTCTCTGGCTGTCGAGTTTGTCAGCGTAGCATCGCCATGTCTCCTTGTACTTCGTGCTGCGCTCCACTAGGTGCGTGACCACGTTGGCTGCGGCCGTCCTCCGCCCGCCCCACTGGATGTAAGGGGGATGCCCGTTCATAGGTATATCGCCCCCGTAGAGGGACTGCAGGAACTGCACCAGGCGCTCGTGGGACCACCCGGACTCGTCTGTCACCTCTCCCACGACCTCCCTTCCCAACCGCTGGGCGTGGGCCGCGACTGAGTGGCTCCACTCGATCAGGAACTTGACCAACTCGCGGACAGGGCTCCTCGACTGCTCCCCACCGAGACGGCGGGTGGAGCAAGTGGGAAGTGGGGGCGCAATAGGTGGTGGGAGAGTCGGTGGCGAGAGGCTGCGAGCACCGCCTCCGTCTGTGCCTTCCTGCGGGGGCGGAGCGAGCTCCGCGTTGCCCTCGGCCGTTGCTGTGGGCGGGTTGGAGCTTGCGGCTGGCACTGGGCTGTTTGGGGAAAGATGCGCCGCCATGTCGTAGATGTACCAATCCTCTGAGGTCTCGCTTGTGGCTGTCCTCATGGTGGGGGGTCTGGGTATATGTCGTTAGAGCATTGGTCCAGTGTACCGTCAAGGGCGCTAGGGGCAATGTCCCAGATGTGCACCAAGCACCTCCTGCAGGCCCAGCTGGCATTCCACTGCTTCTTGGTTCACAGTGAAGGCATTGCGTCCCACGGAGGGGGACCTGTCACGGCATTGCAGTCCGCGTCCGACTCTGCGCGCCAAATGAAACAGCCCAATGCGGGTGCGCCTGCCGGCCATTCCAGCAAGGGGGAAAAGGGGAGACATAAGTCACAGGTGGCTGAGTAGCACTTGTTCAGGTGCGCCTCAGTACCGAATCTGCCGTCGGTGAGCCTGTGTGCCGGGAGTGTGGTACCCACGCTGGCTGGGCGGTATTGGCGAGTCGTTTGTAGGACGAGCTCCTTGAGGGTTGGGGCAGCATTAACTGGTGTCACTCTAACTCCCAGCGGGAGTCGGGCCAAGGAGGGGAGTGTCCTGGCCCTTTTCTGAGCGCGGTTCTCGTCCAGTCTGCGCTTGTGCTCCTGTAGTAACCACTGCATGGACTTCCTGCAGTTGCGCTCTGTCGCGTCGGGTTCGGGGAGGAGTAGCCCTCTCTTCTCCAGCGAGCTGACCCAGCATTGCTGGCAAAACCATCTGCAGTTCTTGCCCTCCGCGTACGCCTGCGCACGGTTCTGAGCTAGAAGCTCCCTCGTGTAGTCGTCTTCCCAAGTGCCCGCTGCACCAGTTAGTCCGACACTGCTGCATCCGTCGCAGTTGTAGGTGGCGTCCTTCTGCTGTCTGCAGAAGCGCCCGTCGCGCACAAATGGGAGGGATAAGTGGGGTCCCTGGGGCCGGGGAGGCAGGGATGTCCTCGTCGAGTCGGTGGTTGGAAAATGGTGTCCCTCCTCCGATGTACTGGAGGTCGGCCATGGTTTCAGGGCTGCCCAGTCCAATCTCTGACCCCGCCAAGGCTGTGTGCAACTGGCATATGGAGCACCCTCCCCTGCTTAGCTGAGTGACGTCAACTGGCCGGACCAAAGTCTCCAGTACGCGTAGGGAAGCCTCCGGGGTGAACTTGTGCGTCTGTATCGCTGCCCGTGTCTTGGGACAATTGTGCTTGCCGGCAACCTCGTGGTGATCTGGTGGGGATACGCGAAACGTCTAGAATTCTCAGTCTGTCTCAAGGAACCTTGACTGCCAAATGCGCCGCAGTCGGCGACAAGGCCGCAATAGTGTCAGATGGCCCCGCTGTTGGTTACACCAAAAACGCCTCGACATCGCGCGTTCCTTCAGAGGCTGAACGCCGATGAGCGGAACATTGCTTTGCTCGTACGAACCCCCACTGGCGAGATCAAACGGTTCATTCGCGCTACGTGTACGATGCGTCGACTGTGAACCGTGTTTTCCGCCAGCGCTGTTTGCGCAAGTTCCAGAACATATGCCCATGACTCTTTAACGCTGTCTCGCAACGCCGGATGTTGGCCTGGATTGATATCGGGCTGCATCCCATCACGTTGGAAGCAGATTTCCACTGCAAGGCTCAATTCAATACGCTCCCCACCTGGGCAACGAACAGGCGCGATCTCACAGCCAATATGACGTGCCGCATGTACCATGTTACTGAGCTTGAGCTAAGAGGCAAACGTTTGCAGACGTTCGCGCTTAGTCTAATAGTGGACATGTTCGGATGAGGTTGGGGCCAATAACCTTCGGCCTGTAGCTTACAACGTTTCGCAGAGGCGTGCTCGGCTGAACGGCGCCGTGATGAACCAGGTCGATACTTGTTTCTGCCACTCCGCGCCTCCAGTGCGGAAGGGGACTGCTGCATGTCCGATGCTCTACTCTGCAATGTCATCGTCGTTGCCCTCTTGACTTGCAGTCGTCTCAACGTAGATTCCTGCGCAGAGCAGCGTGCGCCGAAATGGCACTAGCTGGAGCACAATGTTCATCATACTGTGAAAAAGCTACTCGGTAGCTGTCCATCCATATTTAGTGTTATACATTCCCTCTTCCTCCTGCCTGCGAAATTACTCCTCCGTCCGCCTCCTCCTGCCCCCGTACTCCTCGTCCTCCTCCTCCACCACCTCCTCCTCCTACTCCCCACGCCCCTCACTCCCTCCATCCCTCTTGCTGCTGCTTCTGCTCCTGCTTCTGCTCCTGCTCCTGCTCCTCCACCTCCTCCTCCTGCTCCTCCTCCTCCTCCTCCTCCTCCTCCTCCTTGCTTCAACCGCGACCCCGGCACCAATCCCTCTGTAGGATCGGTGGCCACCAGGGTCAGGCGTGCGAAGGCGCGGTTAACGTCAGCACTGTACACCCCCACGGCCTGCGGGCAACGGCCCCTGACCCAAGCCGGGGGGGGCAAGGAAAATTCAGGACACGGCTGAGCGGCCTCGCGCCCCCATCGGGGCCGAATCGAAAAACCACGATGCACTCTTATTCAGCCGAGCGACTGAACGATGACAGAAAAAAAAAATCCGTCGCAACAGCGCCGGGGCTGGCCAGCGGGCCGCAAGAGGAGGGAGGAGGAGGAGGAAGAGGAGGAGGGGGAGGAGAGTAAGCCATCGCGGCTACGGAATCAAACGCAGAGTCAACATGGACACGGCGAAAACAATCAAGCCGATTCTGCTGCCAATAACAGTTCCGCGTCGCGCGTCTGCAGCAGCGCAGAGAGCGACTGCCAGGCCGAGCCCAGGACCCGAGACCGCTCGGCTGGGTCCTCCGGCGCGCGCGCGCGCGGAGAAGGGCCACGACGTCGTCCCCCGGTCGGCCCAAAGCCTCGATGGCAAACGGCACGAGGTCTGGCCCTGGGTACCGGAGGCGCTTGCCGTCCTCGGCCCGCGCGGCTGCCGCGCCATCCCGCGCTGCTCGCGCACGGAGGAGCTCGGGGCAGGTGGAAGAAGCAGCGGGGACGCAGACGTCGACGTATGCACGTTGGGCGTTTTGGTCATTAAAAACAACGTCCAAGCGCGCGCGCTCAGTCTGCTCCTCCCCGTCCACCTCCACCACTCGGTCCCACTTCGGCGCGAACTGCTCGGTGAGCACTGGGGCGCCCGTGACGCCGGCGATCCAGGCAGCCAACCAATCACGGATGCTGTCATGTCTCCGGACAACTCCGCCGCCAACTTCGCACGTCAGAGCGTGGTGTCCCCGGCCGTCCACGGCGCAATTGCACCTGTGCCCCAACTGCGAAGAGCGGTGCCCGCGAGTGCTAGCGGGTGGGCGAGCGCCCAGTGCTCCTGGGTGCGGAAGCTGCAGCCGCAGGCGCACGGCCACCATGAAGTGCTCATCTCGTAGGTGGCTCTTCTCGGTGGGCGGGAGCAGGAAAGCGCCGCCCTTGTCGCCCGCGGAACGGAGGTCGGCGCGACCAGAGACCTCGAGGTCTTGCAGCATTGTCTTCCGGCACTCCGCGCTGATATACTTCATCAGCGCCTTCTGCTGCTTCACGCGGCTGGCAACAAAGCAAGCTGCCCAGTCCGCCTGGTAGTTGCGGTCCTCCTCCTACTCCTCCTCCTCCTACTCCTCCTCCTCCTCCTCCCGCCTCCTCCTCTTTCCGCATCCTCATCCTCCTCCTTCTCCTCCCCCTTCTGCTCCTCCTCATACTCCTCCTTCTCCTTCTCCTCTCCCTCCTCCTACTCCTCCTTGGTCTTCCTTCCCCTCCCACTCCCTCCTTCTCCGCCTCACTTCCTCCCTCCCTCCTCCCCCCTTCCCCTCCTCCCGGGTCAGGCCTGACATTGACACCGTGCCCGTCGCCACCGAGCCCGCCTCGAGCGCAAGGCCGCGGTTCGCAAGGGCGCCGTCCAGCTCCTGCAAGGCGTGGCCAAGGGGGGCAGCGGCGCCGGCAGCGGGGAGCTCCTCCTACTCCGCCTCCTCCCCCTCTTCCTCCTCCTCCTCCTCCTCCTCCTCCTCCTCCTCCTCCTCCTCCCTCCTCCTCCTCCTCCCCTCCTCCTCCTCCTCCTCCTCCTCCTCCTCCTCCTCCTCCTCCTCCTCCTCCTCCCCTCCTCCTCCTCCTCCTCCGCCTCCGCCTCCGCCTCCGCCTCCGCCGCCGCCGCCTTTTCCTTCTCCACCTGTTTCTCATCCCTCTCCTCGTCCGCATAGTGTCCCTCCTAGTTGTCCTCCTCCTCCTCTTCCTCCTGCTCCTGCTCCCGCTTCCTGCTCCTGCTCCTGCTTCCGCATGCCCCAGGGCCCTCGGGTCCGAGAAGGGCCCAGGAGCGAGCGCACCACGGGAGCGCCCGACGCGGCCGACGCGCGCGCGGCCCCGAGCGCCTCCCAGCGTCCTCCGTCGCCTCCTCCTCCTCTTCCTCGTCCTCCTCCTCTGCCGGCTCGACCGCCTCGGCCTTCTGGGGCTGGCCGCCGGCCTCCTTCACTTCATCGTCGTCCTCCTCTGCCTCCTCTGCTAGCTCTGCTGCCTCGGCCTCCTACTCCTCCTCCTCTGGACCTGGCTGAACCTGCTCCTCGTCCTCCTCCAGCTCCTCCTCCTCCACCTCCTCCTCCTCTGGACCGTCCGCGTTAGTCGCGGGCGTCGTCGCCGGCGCCCTTCCTCAGCCTCGTCTTTGTCGTCCGTCTCGCCGCCTTCCCTCCTCCTTCTCCTCCGCGGCCTTTTCTCTGCCTCTCGTCCGCCGCCTCGTCTGGCACGTTCTCGTCCTCGCCCTCGTCCGCCTCCTCATCCTCCTCCTGCTCCTCCTTCTCCTCCTCCGCCTCTTCCTCCTGGGCGCTGCTCCGCCTCAGCGCTCCCTGCCCTCAGGCCCGCCTCGTGCTCCTGCTCCTGCTCCTGCTCCTGCTCCTGCTCCTGCTCCTGCTCCTGCTCCTGCTCCTCCTCCTCCTCCTCCTCCTCCTCCTCCTCCTCCTCCTCCTCCTCCTCCTCCTCCTCCTCTTCCTTCAATCCTCATGCCCCTTCTGATTTTCCTCCTCCTCCTCCTCGTTATCCTGGTTCTGGACCTCGTCCTCGTCCAAGACTTCGCCATATGTCATCATATCCTCCTCCTCCTCCTCCTCCTCCTCCTCCTCATCATCAACAACGCCATCATCGGCATCATCATAATCAGCAGCATCATCATCAACAACATCAGTATCATCATCGCAATGAACATCAGCAGTCGCATTACCAGCAACATTATCATCATCATCATCATCATCAGCAGCAGCATCACCATCGTGATACCATCAGCAACAGCATCATCACCAGCATCATAACCATCATCATACTCATCGTCATGAGCATGGTCATCGTCATCGTCATCATCATCATCATCATCGGCATCATCATCATCATCATCATCATCATCATCATCATCATCATCACCATCGGCATCATTAATATCTTCATCATCATCATCATCATCATCATCATCGGAATCACCATCATCGGCATCATCATCAGCACCAGCATCATCATCACCATCGTCGCCGTCGTTGTCAGCAGTTCCATCTGAATTATCATCATCATCATCATCATCATCATGATCATGATCATGATCATGATCGTCGGAATCACCATCATCACAATCATCGGCACCACCACCACCATCAGCATCCTCATCGTCATCAGCATCATCCTCATCAGCATCGTCATCATCAGGAGCAGCATCACCATCAGCATTATCAGCATCATCATCCTCATCAGCATCAGCATCGGCATCATCAGCATCATCACCATCAGCACCACCACCATCAGCATCGGCAGCATCCTCATCATCATCACCATCGTCATCACAATCGTCATCATCATCAGCATCTGCATCATCATGATCATCAGCAGCAGCATTACCAGCAACATCAGCATCGCCATTATCATCACTACCACCACCATTAGCAGCCTCATCGTCATCATCATAAGCCTCATCACCACATCATCAACATTATCATCACCAGCATCATCATAAGTAACATCATCCTCATCATCAACGACATCATCAGCATCATCAGCATCACCATCATCATAATCAGCATGAGCATCAACATCATCATCATCAGCATCATCATCATCATCAACACCATGATCAGCTGTCGCAATTACTGTGTTCGCCATCGCCATCGTCATCGCCGACATCATCCTCCTCCTCCTCCTCATCAGCGCATCATCATCAGCGCATCATCGGCGACCTCATCATCGTCACAATGATAAGCATCATCGTCATCAGCAGCAGTATGAGTATCATCATCAGCATCAGTATCACCACCATCACGAACGTTATACTCATCCTCATCCTCATCCTCGTCATCATAATCAGCATCAGCATCAGCATCAGCATCAGCATCATCATCATCATCATCGTCATCGTCATCAGCATCAGCATCAGCATTCTCATCATCATGACCAGCATCAGCATCATCACCATCATCGTCATCATAATCACCACCACCACCATCACCATCATCATCAGGTAATCGTCGTCATTGACAGCTTCGAATCATCATAATCATCGAAGTCATATGTCTCTTCCTCCTCCTCCTCCTGTTCATCCTCCTGCTACGCCTCGTCTTCATCCTCGTCGTCGTCCTCCTCCTCTTCGTCATCATCATCAGCAGCATCATCAGCACCAGCACCAACATCAGCATCACCATCGCACGGTGCGGTTCCTCCTCGCGCTCTTCATCAGCTGCCCTTTCCTCATTCTGATATTCATCCTCGTCCTCCTCGTCCTGCTCTTACACCTCCTGCTCCTTTCCATCCTCATTCGAGCATTGACTCGACCTGTAGGCGGATCATCTGGTCACAACTGGCGCCTTCGGTACCCCCACCCCAGAGTATCGCCAGGGGGGAGGGAGGAAACTAACTCTCAGGTGTATAGCAAGAGGTTCAAGCGTTAGGGGAAAAGATGGGGACGGCAATCTTCCTCCTCTTCCTTTTCCTTCTCCTCCTCCTCCTCCTCCTCCTCCTCCTCCTCCTCCTCCTCCTCCTCCTCCTCCTCTCCCTCCTACTTGTTCTCCTTCTACAGCTCCCCCTTCCCCTCCCCAACCTTCCCCGGCATTCCCCTCCTCCTCATGCTCCTCCTCCACCTCCTCCCCCTCCTCCTTGTCCTCCCCCTCCTCCCCCCCCCTCCTCCTCCTCCTCCTCCTCCTCCTCCTCTCCTCCTCCTTCTCCTCATCTTACTCCTCATCTTACTCCTCCTCCTCCTCCTCCTCCTCCTCCTCCTCCTCTTCCTGCTCACAACGGCAGCTCGGTTCGGGCCGCCGCATGGCGCCTGGCGCGGGGCCTGCGAACCCGCGCCGGGCGACTCCTCGGCCGCTAACCCCCCGCACGGCGGCCGCTGAGCGCCGCGTCCAGGCCAGGCTAGCGCAGACGCGCGCGGCTTAGGCGCTGCTCCGCGCCTTCCAGGATCTCAGCCACCGAGGCTGCCGCCCCACGCGCTGGGGGGTGGCGCCGGCGGAGGCGCTCGGCGCGGACGCATCTGCTGGCTCGGCGTCCCGCGCGGCCGACCACAGCGCCGCTGCAGCCCCGCCACCAAGCCCCGCCTTCGACGCCGAGATCGAGCATGAACTTCTCGAGCTGAAAATGAGCGCTTCGCCACGTGACGGAATCTGTGACAATGTGATTCCTGGCGACGACACCGGAGCCGCCCCCGATGGTTTCGAGGGTGTTCAACGGCCACCGCGGCCCCGCGACCCTGAGGGTGAAGGACGTGCTGCTGTGGACCACCGTGGACGTGGTGAGGACAGCGACGACGTCGAGGCGGAGCTGTGGGTGCTGAAGGCTGGCCGCGCCGATGCCGCCCAGAGCTGGGAGACCAGCGCGGGGCGTGCTCGCTTCTTCGGCGACGCCGATGCCCTGCGGGGCCGCGGCGCGATTTCGCCCCCCCCCCCCCTCCCCCCCGGGGGATGACTGCCCAGCAGGGGGCCGCGGCTGGCTGCGAGATCGTGGAGCGTGATTCTCGCAAACGCTTAAGACGAATGTGTGCGGCGATAAGGCGAGAGCCACTTTTTGAAAACCACCCGCCGTCCATGTGCGAAGCTCTTGCAAAGTTCAAAATTCAGGATCAGAAATGGCGAAGTGATCTCCGGCGAAACGCCCAGCCCGCCCTACCAACCAAATCTCGGGGAACGGCATGGGGCGAATTGTCTATAAGGGCGAGGTATGGAGGGAGGAGGAGGAGGAGGAGGGAGGAGGAAGGGATGAGGGAGGAGGAGAAAGAGGAGGACGAGGGCGGCCCTCGCTCAACGTCGGATGTGGTGGGTGCCGCTCTCGCACCTCGGGGGCGGGGCGTAGCGGCGCAGCAGGACCGCCTGCGCCGCCAGCGCCGCCCGACCCTCGAGGGGGACAGGTGGGTCCCCCTGGGGTTGGAGGCGGCCGGGGAGTCCGATAGCTGGAGACATCCGAAACACCCCCCCACCAACCATCGATTCTCCAGAATCGATGGCAGGCGGGGTCGGGGTTCGGGTCTAGCTACGGATTCGACGAGTTCCGAACCCTACCCCCGCCGCCCATCGATTTGCCCGAATCGTTGTCGGCGAGGCCGCCGACCTGAACTGGTTGGGAACACAGACGTTGGGCCAAGAAGGGAGGATAAAGCCAAATCCGCTCAAAATCGGTCTCCAGGCCCCTCCTGGGGCCCAATTGGTGTAATTTCACCCCGGATCCGTTCTTCACGGTCCTGGGGCCCGAGGCCGAACAAAAACTTAAGAAACTTCCCGACCCCAGAACCTCGAAGCTGCCTGCCCTTCCTGCTAGCCAGAACCAATGCTGGGCCAACTCAGACCCCCCAGACGGCTCGAACCCACAGGCCTGTCGTGTGCCATTTTCCTCCTCTTCCTCCTCCTCCTCCTCCTCCTGCTCCTGCTCCTCTTCCTCCTCCTCCTCCTCCTCCTCCTCGCGAGCCGCCCCTCCCCCAGGGCAGGGCAGACGGTGACGACGAAGGCGAGACGGGGCGGCAGCCGCGGCTCCTGCGAGAACGTCCCGGCGGAGCCGCTCATCGCCCCAGCCGCCTGCGTGACCTGCGACGCGGTGGCGTAGTCCGCCACAACCTGTCGTCTTCGGCTTCGTCTTCGCCTTTGTCGTCGCCGCCGCCGCCGCCGTCTTCATCGTCGCGTTCGTCGTCGTGTTGTCGTCATCGTCCTTCGTTCTCGTCCTCGCTCGTCCTCGTCCTCCTTCTCCTCCTATTCCTCCTCCGTGGGTGCGTTGCAGAAGTGGGAATCCGCGAGGCGGATTGTTGTTGTTGTTGCTGTTGTTGTTGAATACTCATTGCTCAAGAATAATTATTGCTGGTCTCCGGAAACGGTTCCGCGCGCTCTCGCCTCGACGCCGGCTACATGTTCACTGAAAACGAGGCTCCTGCTCGAGCGTTGGCTTGACCCTAAATGTGGGCCCGTGGAGGCCCAACTACGACAACAACGGCTCCCGCTCGATACTTCACAATTTACCCCGAGACACCCTGGCCAGAGAGGCCCCCGAACTCAGGAACGGCGCTCTCGCTCGAGACTTCCTCGCAATTCAATTAAGTTGACAGAGGCCCACCCACGACGACAAGGTCTCCTGCTCGCTACTTCCTCACGATTTACTCCGAGTGCCCGAGCTCCTGTCCAAGAAGGCCCCCGAACTCAGGAACTGCGCCCTCGCTCGAGACTGTCCCGTAATTCAGGCAAGTTGGAGGCCTGGACACGGCGACAAGGGCTCCCGTTCGATATTTCTCCATCGGTATTCCGAGAGCCCTTGGCCAGAGAGGCCCCCGAACTCAGGAACGGCGCTCTCGCAAACAGTGGCCGACAACGAAGAGATTCCCCCCGAAAGGGGGTGCAATCGAAGACGAAGCGGGCGGGTATCGAGGGTTGGGGTATACGGAATGCAAGGCACGCGTGCCAGTAAGAGAGAACCGTCTTAAAATGATTGGTATTGTTGTTGGTGTTGTTGTTAGTGTTGTTGTTGCTGTTGAACTCTCACTTCTGGATAAGAAGTATTGTTGATCCCCCTCCGATAACCTACGCGTTGTTCGATTGAAGTGCCTCTTCGGGGGCTCGCACACGGTTGTTTATCAGGAAAGCATTTCTCCTCAAGCTACGCTTTTGGCCCCCGATTTACAACAACAGCGGCTGCCGCCTGATACTTCCTCGCAATGTATTGAAGAATTGCGCTCTCGCGTGGGACCCCCTCGCAATTTATTCAGACGATGCGCCCTCAGCGCTCAGGAATCACGCTCTCGCTTTGGGCTTTCTCATGATTTACTTGGGAATCGCGGTATCGCTCGAGACTTCCTCGCGATTCATGCAGGACCGAGGCTTCAGCAACCCGCCTGCTCGACCTGGTCGCCTGGGCCCGCCTTCCCGACCTGCCCGCTATGGGTCTGCGCACCCGATCTGCCCGTCTGGTTCTACCACTTGTTTTCTGCTTCTTGCCCCCCTCCTGCAAATTTCTCTCGTGTTCCATTCTTCTCCCTCCCCCTTCACCCCGTCCTCCTTCCGCTGCGTTAGGGGCTGCACTCAATGCACGTGGCATGTAAGGAAGATATATACCCAAGGGGGTGCGATCGAAGTCGACGAGGGCGGGTACCGAGGGTTTGGGGTGTACGTATTGATTGGAACGTGAGCAGACAGGAGGAACAATCTTAAAATGATTGTGGCTGTCGTTGTTGCTGTTGTTGTTTGTTTGTTTGTTTGTTTGTCGTTGTTTGGCGTCGTCACCCCCGCGACCCGGCCCGCGACCCAAGCGCGACTCAACCGACGACCCGCCCGCGACCCATCCCGCGACCCACCCGCGACCACCCCGCGACCCATCCCGCGATCCGCCCGCGACCCACCCCCGACCCACCCGCGACCCACTCGCGGCCCACCCGTGACCCAACCGCGAACCGGCCCGCGACCTACCCGCGACCCACCCGCGACCCAAAACCGCGATCCACCCACATTTCTTTAGCGAAACATCGGCGCCTGCAGCGGGCTCGTTTTACAATTTGTTAAAATTAATGATACGCGGCGGATTTCTTCAAAGCCTCGCGGACTGCAGACGTCACCGCCACCCCCTCACCTTAATCCCCGACTGCGGGGTGCTACGTATCAGCATAAAATGTTCGGAGCTCCGCGCGGAATCAGCTTCTCTTGAATCAGCATTGTCCCCCCTCCCTGGCGCGCGAGCCGCGCCAGCGGGCCCAGCGCCGATCCAAGAAATCCGCGCGGATCTCCCGACTTGTATGTTTATGATGTTTGGCTTCTTCGATCCTCCCCTCGTCGTCGTCGTGCTCGCCCTCATCATCATCTCCCTCGCGTCCTCATCCTCCTCGTCGTCGTCGTTGCCGTAACCTGGTGTCGCCTCATCCTCCTCCTCCTCCTCCTCCTTCCCGAGAGCATATGTGGATCCCCATTGAGGCCTTGGGACGCCTTCAGAGGCCCTGGAGCATCCCAATGTCCAAAAACCTCGCCCCCCAATTTGCGAGACCACTCTCGTGTCACGAACGCTCACGTACGGCAGGTTCGTGCTGTGCCAATTTCAGCGTTGGTTCCTGACACCGCGGGGATCCTTCAACAATGAACGATCGACCGTTTCCGAAACATCGTTCAACATCGACCGATTCTGGGTCGCGGGCGGCATTCAACGTTGAACGCCGGAGGCGGGGTCGCCGCCGGTCGACACGACGCGAAACTATCGTAACTTGGCGGCGCGCCTGGGGGAAGCGTGAGGGTGCGGGCCTTCTCAGAAGGCTCGGAAGTCCCCCAGCCTTCTGAGAAGTTTTCTAAGCCTTCCCCGAAGAGGCAGAAAACCTCTCAGGAGGACAAAGCACTTCTGAAAAGCCCCACCACCTTTTGAGAAGGCCTTCTCCTTCTCACTTCACCCCCTCGCTCGCGGCCGACAAACGTCCGCCCCATGACTTCTGTTCATAACATCGGCTACACGCAAGGGCGACCCTGGCTAAGAGTGACCGTTGGTGCGCTATTTTTCGTGGGCGGCGGGTGGGACCACACACAAGCGCGCAAGACGTTACTATCGCTTCGCGTCCGGCGATCGGGGGACCCGATGGGCCCGCACGAAAGGTCACTCCCGCGAAGGGTCACTGCACGTGCTGTCGACAACACGGCTAGCCAGAGGTCTGGACCTCCTCCTGCGGACACGGCTGAATCTTGGTGGCGAGCCCGGGGGGGAAGCGAGAGGCGGCAAGCCTTCTCTGAAGGCCGCAGGGCTTATCGGAAGACCTCTGTCCTTCTCCGGAGAAGCCGTGCCTGCCGTCGGAGAGTGCCCGCCCGGAGAGCTTCTCAGGAGGCGCGAGGAGGGCACGTGAGAAGCTCCGCCGCCATCTGAGAAGGCCTGCCCCCTATCACGTTCCCCCTCTGGGCATCGCTCGGACGTCCATTCCCTGTGTTTTGTTGGTTTCGTGCGTGTGTTTTTCCCGGAAAGGGCTCGAGCCCAGGGTTCTCTTTTAGTTGGTTCCCCCCGGTTTCGACGGCTGTAGGGCCGGCGAAATTATTCTGCGATAAATTACGTGCGGGAGTAGGGCCGGCGCAATTATTTTTGAGGATGTCTCGAGCGAAACGCTTGTTTTTCAGAATGTGTTGAGGATGTCTCGAGCGAAACGCTGGTTTTGCAGAGTTGGGGATGTCTCGAACGAAACGCTTGTTTTCAGAATTTGTTGAGGATGTCTCGTGCGAAACACTGGTTTTGCAGAGCCGACCGCGACACGGAAAAGCGCTCCGCGTAGGAATTCCGAGGATGTCTCGCGCGTGCCGCGTCCCGCGCGCAAGAATTTCGAGGACGTCTCGACTAATTCGTTCGTTTTTCTAGGATTTCCGTGATTTTTGAAGATGTCTCGAGCGAAACGGTTGTGTTTCAGAATTGGTTGAGGATGTCTCGAGCGAAACGTTGGTTTTGCAGAGTTGGGGGATGTCTCGAGCGAAACGCTTGTTTTTCAGAAATGGTTGAGGATGTCTCGAGCGAAACGCTGGTTTTGCAGAGTTGGGGTGTCGAACATGTCGTCGGGCCCAACGCCGAATTACAAGGAAACGCACGGGGGGCCGAAAAGCGCTACCCGAACACATGTCCCAATACAGAAAAGTGATGGTTTCTTGCTCTGAACAGAGGGTTGCGCTTTGGGGGCCTCTCCAGGGAAGACGTAGCGAGGATGTCTCGAACGGGAGCGCGAATTCAGCGTATCCAGGTCACGCAGGGGTGTATCTAACATGGCTGTCCCGAGCTGGAACCACGTGTTTTTTCATGCTCAGGCCACCCAGGGAGATCTCTAACATGATTGTCCCGAGCTGGAACCACGTGTTTTTACGTGTCCAGGCCACCCAGGGGGTATCTCTCATGGTTGTCCCGAGCTGGCACCGTGTTTTTACGTGTCCAGGCCACCAACACGACGCTTGTCCCCAGCACGTTCTGTAGCGCGTCCCCTTGGCACGTCCCGCGGTGCGTCCCCGTGGCACGTCCCCTGGCACGTCGCCTGGCGCGTCCCTTGGAACGTTCCGCGGCGCGTCTTCCTGGCATGTTTCCTTGTCAATTAGCCCTGGGGCAGCTACTACGTGGACTATGTGCTCAGGCAGCTCGAGCTTAAGATCCAGATCAGTTCGGTTAGGACTCGGATGCAAAGGAGGACTCGATCCACGAGGCTATAGAGCACAATCGCGGCATGGCACATCGCAGTTCAGCACGGCGCAGCACAGCACAGCCTTTGGCACGGTACATCAAGATCGATAAACTCACTCAGCATTGCAACCTGGCACGTTCTTTGGCACGTTCCGTGGCGCGTCCTGTGGCGAATCCCCCTGGCACGGCGCGCGGCGCATCCCCTGGCACGTCCCGTGGCACGTCCATTGGCACGTTCCGTAGCGCGTCCCCTTCGCACGTCCCGCGGTGCGTCCCCATTGCACGTTCCCTGGCACGTCGCCTGGCGCGTCCCTCGGAACTTTTGGCGGCGCGTCTTCTTAGCATGCCCCCCCGTGAATTAGCTCTTGGGCAGCTACTATGTGCTCAGGCAGCTCGAGCTTAAGATCCAGATCAGTTCGGTTAGGACTCGGATGCAAAGGAGGACTCGATCCACAACGCTATAGAGCACAATCGTCACGTGGCACATGGCAATTCAGCACGGCGCAGCGCAGCACAGATTTCGGCACGGTACATCAAGATCGATGCACTCAGCATTGCAACTTGGCACGTTCCTTGGCACGTTCCGTGGGGCGTCCTTTGGCGAGTCCCCCTGGCACGTCGCGCGGCGCGTCCCCTGGCACGTCCCGTGGCACGTCCATTGGCACGTTCCGTAGCGCGTCCCCTTGGCACGTCCCGCGGTGCGTCCCCGTGGCACGTCCCCTGGCACCTCGCTTGGTGCGTACCTTGGCACGTCCCGTGGCACGTCCATTGGCACGTTCCGTAGCGCGTCCCCTTGGCACGTCCCGCGGTGCGTCCCCATGGCACGTCCCCTGGCACGTCGCCTGGCGCGTCCCTTGGAACTTTCGGCGGCGCGTCTTTCTAGCATGCCCCCCGTGAGTTAGCTCTTGGGCAGCCACTATGTGCTCAGGCAGCTCGAGCTTAAGATCCAGATCAGTTCGGTCAGGACTCGGATGCAAAGGAGGACTCGATCCACAACGCTATAGAGCACAATCGTCACGTGGCACATGGCAATTCAGCACGGCGCAGCACAGCACAGCCCTCGGCACGGTACATCAAGATCGATTCACTAAGCATTGCATTTGCCCGTCGCCCAATCAAGTGTCTTTTAAACGTTGCCAAGTCTTACATTTCTATATTCCTTTCCGGGTTCGTGTGTCGATCATGTTTTTCCCGGAAAGGGCGCAGGCCCAGGGTTCTCTTTTAGGGGTTTGCCCCACGATCTGACGGCTGTAGGGCCAACGAATTTCTTTTGCGATTAATAACGAGGTCGCCTAGGGCCGGCGAATTAAAAAGTTGAGGATGTCCCTAGCGAAACGCTTGTTGAGGATGTCTCGAGCGAAACGCTTGTTTGTGTTATAGATTGTCCTCCCCTGGGGACCTGAATTCAGAGGATCTCTCAAGTGCAATGCTTGTTTTCACGTGCCCAGGTCTTGAGGATGTCTCGAGCGAGACGCTTGGTTTCACGCCTCCAGGTTGCCCAGACAGATGTCTAGCATGAGGATTTGTTGAGGATGTTTCGAACCAGGGGCTTGTTTGCACGTGTCCAGGTCGCCCAGGCGGATGTCTAGCATGAGGATGTGTCGAGGAAGTCTCGATCGAGACGCTTGTTTGCACGTGTCCAGGTTGCCCAGGCGGATGTCTAGCATGAGTATGTGCTGAGAACGTCTTGAGCGAAACGCTTGTTTTCACGTGTCCAGGTCGCCCAGGCACAGCACAGCCCTCGGCACGGTACATCAATGTCGATACCCTTAGCATTGCAGCCTGGCATGTTTCCTGGCACGTTCCGCGGAGCGTCCCGTGGCGAGTCCCCCTGGCACGTCGCGCGGTGCACGTCCATTGGCACGTTCCGTAGCGTGTCCCCTTGGCACGTCCCGCGGTGCGTGCCCATGGCACGTCCCCTGGCACGTCGCCTGGCGCGTCCCTTGGGACGTTCCGCGGCGCGTCCTCCTGGCATGTCCCCCCTGTCGATTAGTTATGGTGCAGCTACCATCTGCTCAGGCAGCTCGAGCTTAAGATCCAGATCAGTTCGGTCAGGACTCGGATGCAAAGAGGACTCGATCCACAACGCTATCTAGAGCACAATCATGGCATGGCACATCGCAGTTCAACACGGCGTAGCACAGCACAGCCCTCGGCACAATACATCAAGATCGATACATTCAGCATTGCATTTGCCCGTCGCCCAATCATGTGTCTTTGAAACGTTGCCATGCCTTACACATATATATTATCCCGAGTCGTGGGTCGATCATGTCGCCGAATGATCAAGGATGCTCCTCGACGGTCCTCGCCGGAGGAAAAATGCACACGTCCGAGCGATGCCAAGCCCTGGGCTCGCCGCCGATCATCATCCTGAACCGCTGCCCGCCGATGGCCCCAGGGGCCCGGCAGGAGCTCGCGGGGCTGCCGAGGACTTCCGAGAGCCTGCCGTCGCGATGCCCTCGGGGCGCGAGGGCGGCTGCCGTAGGCTTGGAGAGGGGCACCAACACCGAGACAGGGGTTGCCTTCACCAGTCGTCTTCCCTCGGTCGAGGCACACCGCCGATGCTGGTGATGGTGCCAACCTCTAGGCCTCCAAGGGGCGTGTCGGGACGAGCTCCCCGCCACCCATCGAGTTGCCCGAATCGCTGATCGGCGAGGGCACGTAGGCTCAAGATTGCGCCGCCGACTCACGGCGCGAGGACGGCGAATAGCCAAAGGGGAGCAAAACGTGGCGCCGACGGCTCTTGACTTCGGCGAGGCTCCCCAGCGAATGCGTGTAATGCCCGCCCCTGGGCTATGCGCCCCTGTAGTCGACTCCGAGGGGACGACAGGGGCGGGACCAAACAGCATCGAATCGGGAAGTCGGGTCGAATCAGAAAGTGCATCGAATCGGGCTGCATTGGCAGTGGGAATCGCATCGGATCGAAGGCGCCAGGATGCAAAACAGCGACGTGTAAGCACCGGGCCGCCCTGGATCACAGGAGGATCGGCATCGCATCGGACCGAAACGGCCAACGTCGATATCACGCAGGAGACTGCTGCCGAATCGGCGATACATCGCCGATAGACTGGCGACAGTCCCCCGATGGCGACTCCCCCCGCCCCATGGGCGGGGTGGGGCAGTCGGACCCCGATCGACGATCGGTGGGCCACTGGGGGTCGAGGCGCTCCCCCGCGTAGGGGGCCCAAAAATATACACCACCACCACCTCCCTCGCCCCCCCTCCCTCTCCCTGGAAAAGAGGAGGGAGGAGGAATCGACGTGGTGGTGGTGTACATTCTTTGGGCCCCCACCGTGGGCCCATTCCCCGTCCCCCCCCCCCCCCTGCCTTTGCCCCCGACGGCAAGGGCGGGTCGGGGCGATGCACCCCCGCCTCGTAGACCGCCAGCCACGCCGTGGCGACTGTCAGGCTCCGCGCGGGCGTCGGCGTCGCCGGCGCGCCAGCGGCCAGCCTCCGCGCGGCCGCCTCGCGGGGAGGCGGCGGAGGGGGCGGGGCTCGGAGGGGGAGGCCTGGAGGGGGAGAGGGGGGCGCGGGGGGCGCGGGGGGGGGAGGAGCGGCAAGCTAGGTGCGTTCGCGTCATGTCTGACGTCCTGCCCCCCCCCTCCCACCCCATACCATGGCGTAGATGTCCCCGCGATTCGCACAGTCGGATGTCGAGCAGGGCAACAACGATCGCGAGAGGGTGCGCGATGCATGGTAATGCGCGGCATGGCGTGGCGTAGAATAGCACGGCAGAGTGTAGCATGCCATGGCATGGCGTGACATTGCGCAATGAGGCATTGCATTACAAAACATTGAAACGCAAAGCATGGTATCGCACAGCGGCGCAGAACACAACACCGCACAACATGTCATGGCATGGCGCCAGGTTCCTTGGAGGGTGACTGGATCGTCTTCGAGAGGCCTGGGCCAATCTGGAGTCGTGGCTCCATGTCTAGCTCCTTAAGCTCCCCGAAAGCTCCACACAAAGCGAGGTTGATGGAGAGCACCCGCTGGCCCTGCTTTCAACATCGCCTTCTCAAAGCAGAAACGGGGCTCCCGCTTGATACTTCCTGAAAACGACGACGCCCCAAAGTGAGAGCGGCTTCTGCGGCTCAAAAAATCAACGAATCGCCACAGGAGGTGTACTCACTTCCGATGTTTTTTCGGCGGGCACGATTGGAAACTACTCACTGCGTGGAGCTCCCCATATGTGCATCTCATGTTTTATGTCATACCATAGCGAACGTCAGTTCATGAGCGCCCTGACGAGCAAACCGCCTGAGACATCCCCGCAAAATGGCCGCGAACGGGCCCGTGTCCTACCCCCTGGCGGCTCTCCTTAGGGATGCTTGTTGGGCATGAAAACGAGCAAACCGCCTGAGACATCCCCACAAACTGGCCGCGAACGGGCCCGTGTCCTACCCCCTTGCGGCTCCCCTCAAGGGTGCTGAAACCAACGCCCCGCCTGGGACATCCTCACAATCTGCTCTGAAAACAAAGGCTGTTGGGCATGAAAACGAGCAAACCGCTTGCCCCACACATTGGCCGCGAACGGGCCCGTGAAAACACCCCTGGCGGCTCCCCGTAGGGGTGTTGAAACCAGCGCTCCGCCTGAGACATCCTCAATATCTGCTATGAAAACCAACATGTTGGGCATGAAAACGAGCAAACAGCCTGAGACATCCCCACACACTGGCCGCGAACGGGCCCTTGAAAGCACCCCTGGCGGCTCCCTTAGGGGTGCTGAAACCAGCGCCCCGCCTGGGACATCCGCACAATCTGCTCAGAAAACAAATGCTGTTGGGCATGAAAACGAGCAAACCGCCTGAGACATCCCCGCAAACTGGCCGCGAATGGGCCCGTGTCCTACCCCTTGGCGGCTCCCTTTAGGGGTGTTGAAACCAGCGCCCCGCCTGGGACATCCGCACAATCTGCTCAGAAAACAAATGCTGTTGGGCATGAAAACGAGCAAGCCGCCTGAGACATCCCCACAAACTGGCCGCGAACGGGCCCGTGTCCTACCCCTTGGCGGCTCCCTTTGGGTGTGCTGAAACCAGCGCCCCGCCTGAGACATCCTCACAATCTGCTCCGAAAACAAAGGATGTTGGGCATGCAAACGAGCACACAGCTTGAGACATCCCCACAAACTGGCAGCGAATGGGCCCGTGAAAACACCCCTGGTGGCTCCCCTTAGGGGTGCTGAAACCAGCGCCCCGCCTGGGACATCCGCACAATATGCTCTGAAAGCAAAGGCTGTTGGGCATGAAACAAGCAAACCGCCTGAGACATCCCCACAAACTGGCCGCGAACGGGCCCGTGAAAAAAAACTTGGCGGCTCCCCTTAAGGGTGTTGAAACCAGCGCTCCGCCTGAGACACCCTCACAATCTGCTCTGAAAGCGAAGGATGTTGGGCATGAAAACGAGCAAACCGCCTGAGACATCCCCACAACCTGGCCGCGAATGGGCCCGTGAAAACACCCCTGGTGGCTCCCCTTAGGGGTGCTGAAACCAGCGCCCCGCCTGGGACATCCGCACAATCTGCTCTGAAAGCAAAGGCTGTTGGGCATGAAAACGAGCAAACCGCCTGAGACATCCCCACACACTGGCCGCGAACGGGCCCGTGAAAGCACCCCTGGCGGCTCCCCTTAGGGGTGCTGAAACCAGCGCCCCGCCTGAGACATCCGC